>VKOC01005490.1:0-35687 GCA_009364415.1 Spea multiplicata | reverse complement strand
TAACAGGTTTTCGGCCCCCATGTAAATGCCTAAAGAGGGATATTTTTCTATCGAATGGAGTGCCGTTAATATACTGACGTTTATTTACACGGCTAATTTATTAGGCTCATTCCCTGCTGTTTAAACAAACATCAATTAGTTTTATTGCCAGGGCAAGCGCTAACACCAAATACTCCTAGAATGCATATATGGTGTTCTGCTGGCACGTATATAGCGCTGGCACGTATATAGCGCTGGCACGTATATAGCGCTGGCACGTATATAGCGCTGGCACGTATATAGCGCTGGCACGTATATAGCGCTGGCACGTATATAGCGCTGGCACGTATATAGCGCTGGCACGTATACACAAATGTGTAAATTCATCTAGCTGTATGATCCCTGAAGGATACAGATTTAAAACCTTAAAATACTAAGAAATAGGCAATGTTAACCCTATATATTTATCTTTTGGAAAATATGTATCATTTTTTGCTTTTCTTGAACATGGCTTAGAACACCATTTATGAAAAATAGCTGTTTCATAAAATTACCTATTTAAATGTCTTCTCCGTGTCCATGGCTCCTAGCACACAGACTAAAAACAAGGAGGGAAGAAATAATGGGGAGGAAAAAATCATATACCTATAGAGATAAGGTTAAGATGACTCTTCATACACATTATACAGGTTTTTTAATAGGTATAAATTGCATAGGGTGGCCAAGGAGAACTGTTGGATGATCTGTTATGGGAGCCAATGTCCCCAAAGAAACATCATTTTGGTATCAAGCATCCAGCCCCACCTTGTCTGCCCTCTGTGAAGTAACAATTTCTTGCATGACATCACTTCGATCCTTTCTGCTGAACCATTAAATATAAGGGCAAGGTGTCCACTGTGCTATCTGCCAACATTTTAATTGAAAATGAGAGTATCGCGTACATCAATGTGTTCCTTGTTACTTAGATCAGAGAACTTGTGACGAGATCATGCCACATACCCCAGGGTTTAGTGTCGTGCCTGCTTTGGGTCCTTTATTGCGATATCCTACAGTGTGGCGTTTTCACTTTGTACCTGTAATTTGTTTAGTAATTACCCATTAATTAGCAGTGCTGCTCCCAACATGCCCTTTAATGCAATGAAATGTATATATGGTGCTCTGGTAGTATTATATTCATATTATATTCATAAATGTGTTAATTTATCTAGCTGTTTGAACCCTAAAGGATAGTTATAAAAACGTTAAATACATGCAAGTAGGCAATGTTAACCCTATATATTTCTTTTGGGAAATATGTATCATTTGTGGCCATTCTTGTACATGGTTAATAACACCTAATTTATGCAAGATATTTTTTGTTATCTTTTTAAATGTCCTGGGGGGGGGAAGTTGCCTTTCTATCATCTCTAAGCCCCAATGACTGCTTTCCAGTCATGTCTAATACATTTATATATATACTCATATATATAGTATATAATATAGATATGGAATATATTGATGAAATTTAACCCTTTACACCAAGAGATTGATTTGAGTGTAATATATTAAAGTCATTGTCCCCTTTAAATGTGATCACTTAAGAGCAAATGCAAGGAAAGTGACCATTGGCTTAAAATAGTCTTGCATTGTATCTTACAATGGTGGCCACTTAAAGGGCAGTCACAATGTGGCTTTATCTGGGTGGACATTAGGACCCTGGGGTGGATTAAGTCTCCCTGCAGGACTGAGCTAAAACAAACAGCTGAGTGAGATGGAGAGGAGGGGGGGAGAGAGGGGAAGGGAGGGGAGATATTAGGCTAGAGAGGGGGTAGAAAAGAGCCAAGTGAAAGCAGGAGGAGAGAGAAGATAAACAGGGAGCAGATAGATGATGTGAAGGAGCTGCTGGCTGCCCTCCTCCCCATTCATTGCAAGCCCTCCATCCAGCCTGCAGCATGAGGAGGATCAGGGCTAATGCCATAGCCATCCTGACGGTAGCCTGGATCCTGGGCACCTTCTATTACCTATGGCAGGACAGCAAGCCCCGGCCAGCAGCGGCCAGCAGGTTTCCGGGCAGGAGTCGCCCAGCCGGGAGGCAAGACGTGCAGAGAGAGGACCGGAGCAGCACCGATGCTGTAAGTAGGAGCAGCTGATGGGGGATCCGGTCCCATGTTACAGCATCCCCTCACCGGCTATACGTTGTATCCCCTCACCAGCATATATGATTCCATATCATCTCCTTCATATACTACAGAGAAGTAATGGAACCCAAGCACCGGGAATGGAATGGTTATCATGCAGGGGGGGGGGGGGCAACCCCCCATATCGCGCAGGGGGGGGCAAACCCCCATATCACACGCTTCTATGGTCCCCTCTATTAAAGCATTGTATTTAATGACCCTTTTTTCTGGGGTATAAATATCCCTGTTTCAGCAAAGCTGGGTAATCTGAAGGTCTAAGAGCAAGCCCTTCTAATATCTTTGTATGGGGTCAATGTTTTTACCATTTTAAAACAAAAGGGGGCAGATACATGTAACGGCCTGCCAGCAGAAGTGGTAAAGGCTAATACAGTAAGGGGATCTAAGCATGCATGGGGTAGGTGTGAAGCTATCCTGAATCTGATATGGGACAAAGGACGGATTATGGTCATTAAATCAGGAAAAATGGGCAGACGAGACGGCCGAATGGGCACTCTGATGGCACTCTGCTTATATCACGGACTCGATTGAGTCTCATTTTTGTTATGTCTAATAATTTCCTTGTTCATACTGAAGAGGCAATCTAGGACTGGTCTTAAATATCTGCAAATGCATGGCATCCAAGAGGTACCTTTAACATATTTGCATTTACTTAAGTTATTAAAATATTAGCTCACATTTTGTAGCACTTTGATCTAAACATGGGGTGGAAAAAGTAGTGTGATGGTCCTGGCTAAAATTTTTCAGTGATTTGTGGGCCAACAATTCTCAGGCGTTGCATCATACCCCAGCTGTAGTCATTAAAACAAAATGTAAAAAAAAACTTTCTTAATCTTTTTTTAAATGTTTGACATGATTTCATCTTGAGTGTCAAGCTGCTTTCCAATGACCCCATCATCTTCCTGTTGCCCTTCAACCCTCTTTGAGGTTTCCAGTCCTGCTCTGTGGCTGCTGCTGGATTTAATGTGCCACACACCTATCCCAAGCATGTTTAATTCCCCTCATTGTATTAGCCTCTACTCCACTTAACTACTACCCTCTCAGTAAAGTTTTAGGTTATGGTCTCTTGTTCGATCACATCCCCCATCTCCCCTTTCCTCCAAGGGTTAATGGATGTTAATTGCCCCTACACATGCGGAGTATTTCACTTTTCTGGCTGTGTGGTATTTGTAGTGTTCCTGCTACCCCATGACCCCCGGCCCCCTCACTTTTAGTCCCAACTGTCCCGTGCTTAGTTTCTGAAGCTTGCAATTGTCAGAAAGCCGCTCCTGAGGCAACACAACTATTGTACAGCGCTGGAGCTTATGGTGGCACTATAAAACCAACATATGCACTTTATTGACTTATTCCAATAACAAGCTCGGACTTGGCGACTGGCAGTGTTTGGTGAAAGTCTTGTGTTTTGGGCGCTGTCTTAGTGTGGTCCCAGCCAACTCGGAGCTCTGGATTCAAGTTCCAGTTACTGCAGCTGCCGCGGGGTTCCTCGTGGTCCTTTCGTGACCGGCCTCAGGCGATGTTTGATAACCTCTTGTGCAGGGATGTAGGGAGGGTTCCTTTTTCCCGTTAACGGGACTGGTCTTGGGGTCTGGAATCTAGGGAGAGGGGTCTTGCTGGTATCGCCCCCCGCCCCATTTTTAAAGGATCAGAATGTTTTGTGCAATAATTAAAACCCGATAATGCAAAATAAATCTGGATGGGGGCAACGAGGACTGTTCTTTGGTCTCTTTGAGATGGGTATATTTAGCATGGACAAAGGCATGGGGGGGCTGTTAATCCATGTCTGTGCCGGTATATCTCCTGGTATCCATGGCAGCGAGTCTTCGCTTCTTGATAGCTGCCCTGATCGTTTTTCACTACATCTCCTGTGGCTTCACTCGCCCCGCTGTAGCCCGATTGTTAGCTGCTTACCGATAATTTGCTTTTGATACGTTTACTGCTGGGTGTTCTGAGTTAAAGAATGCTGGGGACATCGGGTTCTACAGGACAGTGGGATACCTGTCAAAATTGGGACTGTCCCACGCAAAGCAGGACAGCTGGGAGGCATGATCAAGCAGATATGCACTGTGCATATGCCATGCTACAGGACTTTCCCAACAAAATCATGACACCTGGCTGCTATGTAAGATGCTATTCCACAGCCAACAAGGTGACGGTTCTGCTCAGGGAACTCTACTGGTCTCCCCGGGGTTATTAACTAGATGTACGTTTTTGTTCTGGCCGGCTGAGGCTCCTGAGAGTTGAATCAATAAAGAAGCAGTCTAACCTGCAGCTACTATCTCTGAGATGTGCTGTCGCAGGCTTGCCATTTAGTGTCATGATAGCTAGGAGGGACGGTCTGCAGCTTTGCTGGGTCTCCTATTCTCTAGCAGGTGTTTCCATATTATTGACCAATGTTATACCCCTGAGGACTTAACTCGTGTAACCAGAGTGCTTCTGCTGTCCCAAAAAACCCAAATAACCCTACCCTGTCCATTGCATACCTTCCAAGTATGTCCTCTTTGGGAGGCAGGTCCCGGGGACCCCATCTGATGTATTGATGTGTTGGACAGTGATCAAAATGGCGAATGGTTTGCAGGATAAAAATAGGAAAGACTAAAAGATCTCGATATATCCGGCGTGAAGATGTGATTAAATTTAACTAAATTGTGGGACCTTTATTTCAAAGGAGGCACAAGAGATCACATCTAAAAGCAGAGGGCCTGAGGCTTAGATGTAAGGTAAGGACGTTTTACTTTACTGAGAGGGTGGTAAATAAGTGGAACAGCCTCCCAGCAGAAGTTGTAGAGCTTAACACATTAAGATAATGTTCTCCTGAAACTGAGACCCAGGGATGATTAAGGTCTGAGTCTATACAAAAAGAATGGGCAGACTAGATGGGCCAAATGGTTATCTCCTGTCGAATCCTGGTACTCTGTCGCTATATTCATAACAGGTCTGTCTGTAATTCAGGCACAAATCCATTGGTACGGCTGCATTAACCCCCAGAGGTCTGTGGCAGAGAGATGCTGATACCTCTGGAAACGCCTGGACTATGTTCCTGACAATGTATATCCGTCACATACATTCACATCCATCTAATGGAAGGAACCGATTAGCTTCTAGATATAGGCGATAAACCCCATTCAGTTGTCTTCATGTATAATTTAAATGTCGGCGGTGACCGAGAAGAACCAAATTCTAATTTACAATAGAGATGAGCTTTTCTTGGAAGACTGGCGCGTTGGGTACCGGCCATCGCTGGAGCGGGCGGTGTGGGAACGTTGGGATATATGTTGCAGATCTTGTGAATTCTAACAAAATGATGAGGTTGTGGAAATTAAAAGGACGTTATTCCTCTTTCTCTACAGCTAATCAATAGGTCCTCTAAGTGAGTCTCACTTGGCTTTCCAGGTTTGAGAACTGATGGGCAATTCGGTTGTAAGCTTTAAACAGACGGTCATCCCTTATTTTTTAATCATGGAACATCTTGGCCATAAGAAAACTGATTGTACAGAAATAGAGGGTTCTATTTCTGGAACATGGAGGTCAAATAAAGTAAAACATGGATAATTCCCATGGTCATTGTAATCTAAATGATCTGTAAGTTGCCATGTCAGGAATGGCTTTGTTTGGGCTCCAATTGAAGCACTTAGTGGGGTTTGTTTGTACAAATATGTTGTGTAGAGAGCGCCCGGCTCACAAGCTTACAATCTACAGGGAACTGGGAGAGGAGAAACGTAAGCTGTGGAGACAGGGTAGTGTTGGATTTGTGTTGGAGTTGTGTTGATTGTGGTTGAATAGGTTGTGTGATTTTTCTGAAAGAATTAAAGCTGGCGGTTTGGTGAAAGTTCGAGGCACAGCATGAGTGACGTCTTGTAGATGGAGGAAGAGGTGATGGTGAGGTGGGCAGTCAGAGCCCATGGGAAGTGCATAAGGGTCAAGTAGGGGAGTGTTTTGTTATGAGGACAATGAATGGAGGGCTTTATATATTAGAACAAGGATTTTAAGTGTAATGCTTGAGGCTATATGGAGCCAATGGACGGATTTCAGAGAAGCAGAAGAGCATCGTGCAAGGAAGATGGGCATAGCCGGGTAGATAAGGAATGCCAACCAAAAGTGTTGAGCTAAGAATAGTTGAGATAAGAGAATGGACAGGTTTTTTTGTGGCTTGACTGAGGAATGGGTAGATGCGAGATATTTTTTTTTTTAGGTGAAAGCGACCGGATCTGTTCAACTGAATGGGGGATGGAGAGATTTGAGTCAAGGATGAGCCCAAGGCATCAAAGAATAGCAGACAAGCAGGTGGTACTATGAAGCATTAGAGAAGGGGAGAGATCAGGAGAATACGGGTAGATTATAATTTATCTTTTGGATAATCCAAAGAGAACAGAGGACCAAAGACTGCTCCCTGGGAGACACAACACAAGAGGTGAAGATGTCTTGCCAGAGAGATAATGGTTAGACAGGAGTTTCAGGAGAGAACTGTATCTCGTAATACCTATAGAAGAGAGTGAAGGCGACGGTGATCAAAAAGCTGCAGAGAGATCCAGGATTATTAGATGGGAGAAGTGACTTTTTGCTTGAGAGTTTCATCGATTACTTGTGTTTAGGTTTGGGTAGAGGGCTGCGCGCGCGAGGCGCGGTTATTGGGTAGAGGGCTGAGCACGCGAGGCGCGGTTATTGGGTAGAGGGCTGTTTGATGGTTGTGGTTAAAAGCATATGAAAGATGAATTCAACATTAAACTGTTATTGTAACGTATTAATACTCAAGGACTTTGATGTGGAAATACGATAGAGCTATTTTATAATTTAATTATATGAATTGTCCTCTTATGTATCCGTGGTGACTAAAATAAAGCCACTTAAATATTTGATCTAGTTCGTTTTCTTTTATTGAAGGCGTTTATCATTCTGTAATGCCATCACTTGCTTAGATTTTTCAATGTATGGTTTTTCGCCATTAAATGGAAAAAAAACGCAGCCCACTGAGCAGATGAAATTACTATTCATAACTGTGCAGATGTTGTAGCCGGGAGAAAGATGAACACATTAATAAAGGAAATAATTTCAATGTATATTCTGGACCGAGTGCCTACAGCGCTGCCTGTAATTTAAAGGGACGGCACGGCACTCAAGTTATTGTCCCTGCTTGGTGGGAGTAGCCACCTTCTGCTAAAAATATCAGCTGCCACAAAGAAAATTGGTCCTCAACAAAAGTCGCAGTGAGACGTGGTATCCCTGGGGCAGTGGGTTAGCGTCTTCAATCCATGTAGGAGAACAATTTTTATTTTTTTACATTTTTTTTATATATTGTCCATATTCATAGGTAGCTTTTCTCAGATACTTAGCTGTAATGTAGAAAGGTTTTACCTTACTGAAAGGGTAGTAGATAACTGGAACAGTCCACCAGTAGAAGTGGTAGAGTTTAAGAAGTAAAAAATGTGAAACATGCATGGGTCCAGAATTTAAGATTAGATCAAGGATCCCTGAAAATCTTTACAGCAGGAACAACTGGCAGCTAATGGGCTGATTAGTCTTAATCTGCCATCTAATTCTGTGTTTATTTATAATTTAAACTTCTAAAGTTTTTTTTTTAATTAAATTAAAATGTATGTTTTCGAAACAATTAACAGATATAAGAAAGAAATACAATAAGATGCTGTAAGATTTCAGGGTTATCTCCCCCAAGTGCCATACATGCACATAGATACATTCATGCATAAGTTACATTCATGCATACGGTACATTCCTGCGTATACTCGCGCAATCCTATATACGGTATTCCCACATTCTGTTTCCAGCCTCTGGAGGATCTCTGGGCAGCCGGTCCTGGGAACTTCTCAAAATGCCTATAGACTTAGCTGGGAACTTTCTATATGAGCTGGAATATTAACCCTTTAATAGCCCCTCGTGAAGATTCTCGCCAATATTGGTCCTCGTGGAAACCTTAACCTGTCATTTGAAGATGCGCTTAAATGAATCACCTGCATTCAAGCAGGAATATCGTCAACCATAATAAACTAGGAGCAAAAGCTCCAATCGGGGGAGGCTTGCAAATGATCGGTGGTGTGGAATAAGTAGGGGTTGGCTCTAGATTGCTGCCCAGAGATCTGCCCCTTCATGCTGAGGTTGGGGCAAAAACCAGAGACTTGGAGTTTCCAGGCATTCTTATAGACAAAGTGTTTCCAGAACAATCCTCACTAAAATGAATTGACTTTGGCTGACAGCAGAGATGGTGAAATAAAACGTACCCAGTCTTTGCCCGTTCAGTTATTTGATTATTACAATAAATATAATGTAAAAATAGTAAGTTTGGGGAAATATTGACTTTTTAAAATGTAGTCTGAAGATTTCCTTCTAGAATGGACGCCCTGTGACTTCATTGCAAACGTTTTTTTTTTTGTCGGTTTACTTAACTTATGGGTGGGGTGTGTAACGGGACTGTCTGAAGAACGTCGGGTGAGAATTTTAACAGTTGCTGTACTTTAGTATTCCTGGACTATCCCTTATACAGAATATACAGTTTGTAGCAGCTTTTGCATAAACTCCCAACTGTCCTGTTTTCTGCAGGACAGTCCCAATGTCAAACTGCTCTAAGGGTTGCTGATAAGGGTAAGGACGCTGACATTGATGCTTCAGGGTGGCAGAACATTAACTGATCCGAGTCCCTCATAATCGCCCGCCATTTCAAAGGCTGCCTAAACAATCAGTAACTTAATAGGTGAGAGATAATGTAATGGGGAGGAATTACCATGTAGACAGTGACTAGCACATGGTGAAGCATTCGTACCTGCCAGAAATCATGACCACCTACAGAAGTCCTGGGAAGAAAGAGGGTCAATGGGATTTGGTTATTAACTTGGGACTGTCACTCCTGATCAGAGACACTTGGGTGGTATATGCTATTTAAATGCGCAGGAAAAAATGTTTTGCATGCAGTCTGGATTTTTCCAGCGCATCGAAGGGAGTTAATTGGCTTTTACCATCTGTAGTTTTAGTGTTCAGCGATTGTCAGCCGGTGATCTGGACTCAATGAACCATTATGTGTACGCAGCCTGCTTATAAGAGCAGCGCCATGTGTCCCTGCTGGGGGTAATTATGTAATAACTCTGTCCCACCCTCCACTTAATGGTATATATCATTCTATATGTTCTCCCAGTCCCTGGCACATCTATCAATCCGCTTACTTAACATAGTAGAAACAAGGATTTTCCCAGACGAGAGCCACTAGACAGTTGGCATGTATAGGACTTTATGGAATGTATTAAGATACCCAATTTTAAGTCATCTATCTAGAATATAGTCTTTGGGGGTCTATGGGCTTTGCCCATTTCTGACTACATTCTGCCCCTTAGGGTGACCAGATGTTCTCTATAACATGGGGTTGGTATGGAAGATGCATATATTTTATATAGCGCCATCATATTTGTAGCGTTGTACAATTAAGTATATATCACTTGACTGCCCTTCATGATACCTTCTTTAGAATCATTTTCATTAAAAGATGCTAATTTTCATTAACTTTTTTTTATTTATGGGTAATTTTATTTGTGTGTGATATGTTCAATCGGTAAATTGTACTTCAAGAATTACTCTCTGTTAGTAATATATTTGGATAGTGAATATTCAAAATTCAAAAGTAAAAGCAGGAAATAAATAAAATTAAATTAAAACGGCAATATATATATCTGATGTGATGTACGGCCCATCATTTGTTGGCTAAGCAGCGCGGCTCTGCAACATCTGCTGAGACGGAAGCTCAGCCCAGACTGATTCAATCGTGCAAATATTTGGCCAGAAGTGCAAATGAGTTGTGTTTTAATTATGTTTGTGACTTTTTACCAAGAAACTTTTAAAGGTGCAGTTGTGCGAGTATGTTTTTTTTTTTTTTTGTTGAGCTTCCCGTAGATTTAACAGTTTGAATGCTGGAGTAACTTTGAATGCTGGAGTTTTGCTAAAGTTTTTTAGGTGATGGTAGAAATCTATATATTTTTTCCAGGATGGGTTCAATATTCCTAAATATACATATTTTCACACACCATGCATCATTTCACTGATATAAGGTAATGCAATTTTTCCCCCAACTTCCCATTACATGCCAAACTGGATAATAAAAGTAAGGAAAAATGTTTATTAAAAGTCTGGAAGGTTGTGTACAAAGCCCACGTATGTGACAGTACACAACATGTCACAGGGAATACACGAGTAAGAAACTGAATCTAGCCATAAAATGTATATTTCTACAGTTGTGATGCTACTTTTTAAATTTCTGGTGGACACAGGAGCTCTAGCTCTAAATGTTCTCATCAATTTGGATTAGGGTAATGGGAGTTGTAGTCCAAGAGTTTTGGTCCCTTATGTCTTTTTAATGTAAAATGCAATGTATACTCAATGTACTTATAGGGCGTTTGGTGTGGAGGCACCTGTTACGCTGTGATGTCCAATCCATGCATTTAAGAAGGTATCTGATACTTTGTGCATTCTGGCAAGCTTATCGGACTATGGACCATCTGCCAGCATGCAGGGACTTTCTGCAGGCAGGGATTGGATCGTTGCTTTCCTCTGGTGGGTAAGATGCTTGCTTTGTACACAGGTCTTCCATATGGAGTGGGAATCTTGGATATACATCGAAACATAACTCCGGGGATGGAGGTAGGAGATGGTGCTTGCAATTGGTTTAGCAAATAACTGGCAGCACCACTACCTACGGAAAATGTTTATAGCCCCGGCTAGAGTGGCGATAACGTAGTGGCTCCTTGCACTTTAGTGCCAGTGGCCACACATGGCTTTCTACCTGCAGTGTATGGTCTTGGGTATCCAGCAAGTGGCCGTCCGCTCCCTACAGGACCTGGTCTGCCGCTGGTGCAGTAGCATGAGGAACTTTGTGGCCCTATTGGCCACCAGCCCACTGTGCATTTGCCTGATGTGCCAGGTAGCCAGTCTAGGCTTGGTCCTCAAGTACTCTTAAGACAACACTCCCCGGAATACATTTAACTCGGTCAGATGGGTCCAGCTGCCTGTTTCCGCCTTTGCGGTAAAAATGGCCCCCTGTCCTGGAAGTTAAGGGGTTGCAGTTGTAGTTTAAAGCTTTGCAATGCTTCTGGTTGTTCTAAATAACATGGTGTTTAACGTCTTTCTCTGACTCCGGTGCCAGATCCTAAAACGTATCCATCAGACATGAAATCATTCCGTTTGCAGCCATTGCTCTTTACAATGTATAGTTGCTTTGTGATTTTCCTCTGGAAATGTGTTTAAATCCCATTGTGCCGAGCGCACTGGCTTCCAATGATTGCCTAAAGGCAAATACATGCAACATTGTTTCCAACTGTGTCTCATTCAACTTCTACATAGAAAGTTATTCTGGGCATAATTCCTCCTTTTAAACTATTATCTATAGACTAGGGATTAGTACACTTAGGGTCCTAATGTAACCTTTGTGAACAGCTATTAGTTTAATACATAAATCATATATATTAGTAAGTACAGAATGATGGAACAGAATGACTCTTGATGTTTGTAGCAAGATTCAAAGTACAGAAGTGCTTTCCAGACAGAGAATAATAATTCATCTACACATCTTTATGGAAATGCGTTTCATTCTGTTCCCAACATCCATTTTCTTACTTTGAAGGTCCAAGCAATTTGTGGGATCTGGTGGCAGGTCAAAAGGGACCAGTGTTCCAGGGCAATATGTGGCCATCGGCATTCTTCATCCAGGCATAGTTCAACCCAAAGCAGTCTCTTAACAAACATCAGTTCTCTCTCTCTGCCATTTTTTAATGTTGCTGTCAATATTTTCCCCAAGAAGCTTCTGAATGATCTGTTTTGTAAGTTGCATTCAAGCCAATGGTTCTTGTTCCAGGTGATATCGACCTTCCAGACTGAGAAGGGGAAGATAAATGGATTTGATGAGAAGGCCTACCTGTCCTCAAAGTTTCTTAAGGCTGGAGAAGATCCGTACCGTCAGCACGCCTTCAATCAGCTGGAGAGCGACAAACTCAGCAGCGACCGGCCGATCCGAGACACGAGACATTACCGGTATATAGAAAACCCTTTTAAATATAAGTAAATCTGGTTAGCATGCCCGTGTGTTTGGATTGAGAGGCACATGGGAACCAACAGGGCTTACATTTCATTGTAAGCATTGTCGATAAGCTCCAGACGCCCATTACTGCCAGCCAATATGCATAAAACCAGTGCTTCTTTATGTAATTGTGCCCAGAGTTTTCTGATCTATTCTAGAGGTATCTGAATGAGCGCACTGGTGGCAACCGCACAGCATGAATGAGGATTCCTCTGGTCTGCGGATAAATGATGAGCATTTTCAGACGTTTAAAATGTCATTTCATGCATGAAAGCTCATGTGGTAGAAATCTGTGCATAACTAACAAAACAATACAAAGATCATTCAAGAACTTACAAAAGATGGCTACATAGAGGAGAATCACATGGAAGGTCGCTTGAGGTGCAGGCGCATGTATGTTCTAAGCTGCTGTAGCACAGTGCAATAAGTAATAATATATTCAATATGGGACATTTACATTGCCTGGGAGGTGAGCCTAATGCCATCAGTAATAAGGTTAATAACACGGTAAGAACTGAGTCCCTGAGAAACCGAGAATATAATGGCAGATGAGACCATCGGCCTGTAGTCTGTTAATCATGTAGAGACTCGGCCTTAATCAGTTATTAGTCTCGTCTTAGATTCAGGAGCCATATGTCTCCCCCATGTATGTTCAAATCCCCCCGCTGTATTACCCTCTACCACTGATGAGAGGCAGTTTAGAACATGCGTCAGTTTAAGTAATCATTAAAGACCCTTAAATATAATGAAAAATCTGACTTGTTTCTATAATCTTTCTAACCAGATGTACCTCTGTGCATTATAATTCGGATCTACCTCCAACCAGCGTCATCATTACCTTTCATAATGAGGCTCGCTCGACCTTACTGCGGACCATAAAGAGGTGGGTTCCACCAGGGCTTACATATACTGTATATTTATGTATTAGGAAGTGGAAAACTTTGACTTGAGATAGATATTGATACTACTGGTAATACTGGGGCATGGGCAAGGTTCATAAAGCCTATTTTCCAAAGTATGGAAAGTAGATACTGGCCCATATTAAAAAGGCTGATAATGGTACTAGTAATATAAAGATTGGGATTGCCGGTGGCTACTGATGTTACCTGTTTTCAAGGGATGAACAAGGATCCGGGGCCACGTCTATTGGCTTTAGCAAAGCTTGCGCTTGCTGCCTTCTATAATGCCCAACGTCATACTCTTGCCACTGGGGGTACTTGTGTATGCTGGCTAGTGTGTTAACGCTTCATTGAGTCTCCTGCTGAGACAGACTACCCACTTGATTAAAACTCAAGGTTTGAATACAATCTGCATCACAATATGAGGTCTTTTAAAACGTGCATTGTGAGAATGAAATCCCTACTCCCTGAACCGCTTCAGTGGAGAGCTTTAGACGCAAGCTCTCTATTTGTAGCACTTGTCATGAGTCTTTGCTACAGATGAGGGAGCGAGGATGGCCAGAAGCTGACTTAATCTCGCCTACGAGATGCGAAAACGAGGCATTATTTTAGCTGGGCTAAAACTCCTCTTCAGCCGTCTGGGTCAAGCTCGGCCTGGCCCAGGTCTAGCCTCTACTGCTCTTATTGGCAACTTTGTGTCATCTTGTTTGTGGGATACATGCTGATTGTATGGGGTACATGCTGGTTGTATGGGGGTACCTGCTGGTTGTATGGGGGTACATGCTGGGTTGTGATGGGGGTACATGCTGGTGTGTATGGGGGTACAGGCTGGTTGTATGGGGGTACAGGCTGTTTGTAATGGGTGGGTTCAGGCTGGTTGTCATGGGGGTACAGGCTGGTTGTATGGGGTACAGGCTGGTTGTATGGGGTACATGCTGGTTGTATGGGATACTGGCTGATTGTATGGGTTGTAAAACATTGCTATGTATATAACGTTTTCCTGTTTTTTTCCATAGCGTTTTAATTCGAAGTCCTCCCAGTTTAATACAGGAGATCATCTTGGTGGATGACTTCAGTGCCGATCGTGAGTAGCTTGTTTGACTTGATCTCAAACGCTGAACATGTTGTGAGGTTCTGTGGGAGAGAAACAAATAACTGCAATGTGTGACTATAGAAGAGTCATATTACTTCGTACAACAGATGGGATCTATTTATGTGTATGAGTGTCTCGTATACACAAGACAGGGGCTTGTCTATTAACGTGGATCAGATTATAGGATCAGAGTATAGGCTGGGAACGTTAATGTTCCTTTATAGCCGTGGCAGTTATTGAAACAAATGCTTGAACTATGAATGTATTCTACAGATGTTAATGGTTTGTCTGATCGGGTCTGTAGGGATCATGGACTATGGGAAACATAAGGTGTAAAGCAAACAGATTGTAACCGGCAGGCGGTAGATGGGTGGCTGAGCAGATAGAAACAGGCCTTTCCAGCTTTGGTTCAGGTCTAGGGGGTATCGGATGTAACCGTGTGGAATAAGTGGATAAGCACCAGGAACATATTCTAGAATAACCATGGCAAGCCCTGTGCTTAGGGCTAGCCTAGACGTTGCTCATCCACAGCCGCTGGAATGCTATCACTCAGCGACTCCTATATTTGACATCTTATTGAGTTGCTGGAACATTTTTACAATAAATACGTTTCCAGACCGGCTGCTAAGGCACATGTTCCAAGCCATTATTCTTTGGGAAACAGATGTTCCTATTTAGGAGGGACAGTTCCTCCCTATAACCCAAATCCCCTTTTCTCTTGATCCCTTTTCTAGGACCTCAATGTTTGCTTGGTATGAGTATGCCATCATGATAGATAGATATATATATATAGCCTTAAACTTCTCAACAGTGAAATGTAATTTTTTTTTATTTTTTAATAGATCACAACACTTTTGTAATTCACCACTCAAAACAAATGGTCTATGACCCCCCCGAATGGAAGTTCAACTATATGGTTTTGCTTCCCACTGAGGTCTAAATTGCTGTATTTTAGAAGAAAAATAAACATGCTTAAAAAAAGGCACATCAACAAGATGTTTTTCTAGACTTTGATTCCATATCCATTTGTACTAATTTGGTTCATATGTCATTTGGTTAAAATATTAATGCCATTTTGGAAACGTGTGAACCAAAATCCAAGCATATTAATCAATTTATAAATAATCCGGTATTTTCTACATGCTGTAGCTTTTCTCCAAAGTTTTGTAGCGGGTCTCGGGTTGAAAGCATGGGTTGCACTGCTGCAGAGAAAAACGAGCCTTCAGCTTTCATGGAGGTTTCGGCGTGATCCGATGAGCTTGGATGCTCTTCAGCTAAGAGGATTAGTGCTGTCAGTCTGATTAATATGATAATAAGTGAAAGCAGAGCCTTCCTATGAAACGCATTTGGGAGCCCTTCCTGTGTGGTGAATCATAATTGCAATAAGAAATTAATTATTGTCCTTACTCTTCTTACCATAGCTGATGACTGCCAGCTCCTCACGAAAATCCCAAAGGTTAAATGTCTAAGGAACAGCCGTAGAGAAGGTGAGTGATGCTTTAGTATACGTTGTGCCCTATAACATCTGAGCTATTGCTGGAAAAAACTCCAATGGTCCTTATAGAGACGTTGAGCATCACGGGTTATAGCCCAACAGTGGTCCATAAGCGGCTTTTTCTTCATAGTCTGACATTTCCCAAGGTCAACTGCAAGATGGCCAAACAAGATAAGACATAAGACTAAAGGCAGAACAAGATTACGCTTACCCCAAATCACCTTGCTCATTACTAGTTGCCGCGTTCTGCGTGTTGTATATCTACATACAACCCCTGTTTGTTAAATGTTTGCCGATGCTATGTTCACTAATCAATTATACGCTACAGTAATGGCGACACTTTGGAATGTACATCACTTGATTACGCGATATAATTTATGTCATTTCAAAAAGATGCTAAAATATCAAACAATGGTGGGTATGTTGGAACAGTGCTTTTTTTTTTGTGGTCACGCCATCACTGTAAATTGTGATGTGATGTCATAACGCAGTGACATTGGAAGTCGGCGAAATGTGGAATATATATAGTTTCTTAATATAGCCTATTAACTGATGACATAAGCAAAACACACTGTCCTGAGGGTCATCGACACGGGTAAGAGTTAAAATCCCAGATTAAAACCTGGGCCACGTGCCAGGAGAGCTGGATAAATGGATTAGGAGCCAAGCGCAGCGAGTAGTCTTTGGAATACCAGACATTTGGCAGGAATAGAGTGCATATGTCCATGAGAACACGCAATGTTGTACAGTAAAGAATGCATTAAGGTCTGCGTGTAGCATGACTGACTAGTGCTGTACATGTATGAGAATATGTGCAGTGTATGAATGCACATATCATTCTCATACATGTACGCAATGTCTCCATACAGTGTGCTTCATGTAGGGGATGTTCTTGGGAGCGTATGGAATTTGCAAAGAGCTTATGTTTGCTTATGTTTGCTACACAAAAAAGAGAAACTCTCTTACGCATTAATGACCTATGCTGTATACGTGAGTATTTTAGCCATGTAGAAAAGCCTAATAAGTGTAGCCCATTGTACAGCGCCACATAATGGTGACGCTCTATAAATAGTGTAATACACAACATTTTCATGCGCTTGCAGTACGTGTATGTTGGAATGCTGTGTATTGGAATGATATGATGGGCGTGTAGAGAAATTTCCTCCTTTTGTCCTATCAATTGTAATGTTTTTTTCTAATATATACTCCAGTTTGACATCTCCTAAGGGATTTCTCCTTCTTCTCATTCATAGGACTCATACGATCGAGGGTTAGAGGAGCAGATATAGCCACGGCTCCCATCCTCACTTTCCTCGACAGCCATTGCGAGGTGAACACTGAATGGCTTCAGCCTTTGCTTCAGAGAGTTAAGGAGGTGAGTGTGGTCTGTGTAGATAGCTGTGTAGTCTGTCGGATAAGCCATAAGGGTCTGTGTGGTGCAGGGAAGGGCAATCTTGTTTTTTGTCTTCTCCAGGATCACACTAGGGTGGTGAGTCCAATCATCGATGTCATCAGCCTAGACAACTTTGCTTACCTGGCAGCGTCTGCAGATCTCCGAGGTGGTGAGTTCTAGTGAACAGCTTGTTGTACACATATTTAGTTTTTGTGTCTTGGACAACAAAAACGATCCATCTGTAAAGGTGAGAAAGTGGTCCCACCACAATGATCCATAACGGAATGTTCTTGCTGGTCGGACTGATGGAAATAAGAACGCTTTGCTCCAAGATGACATCTTTTTTTGTACACTATAACGCAAAAACTATCTTGTTTGTTTAGGGTTTGACTGGAGCCTCCATTTTAAGTGGGAGCAAATTCCCATTGAGCAGAAAATGTCCCGCACTGATCCAATGGTCTCTATAAGGTAAGCTTGTAAGCAGGGCTCTCTCCACCAAATGTATCAGTTTGTCTTTGTCTGTCAATTCTTGTCTTGTCATACCCCTTGAATTTATGTAATGTCTTAAGCGCTGCGTCAACTGTTGGCGCTATATAAATAAAAGATAATAATAAGGTATATGAATCTATTAATATTTGCGTGACTAGGATGTATAGTATCCAGTGCTATATGCAGAGCTGGGGACACAGCCTTCATAACATGTAACTGTTGTCATGTGTATCCCGGCACTCAGAAAAGATGGTGGCCGTGGAGTTGGGTGTTGGGGTCCTGCCAATGCCTTTAAGGTGTTGTACGTTTCAAGCGGAATTCATTTTCAGCAGCGCCTTATGGCATATCTCTGTTTTCAGGACTCCTGTCATTGCTGGGGGTATCTTTGTCATCGACAAGTCCTGGTTCAACCACCTAGGAAGATATGACACCCAGATGGACATCTGGGGAGGGGAGAATTTTGGTGAGTTGATGATTTGATAAATCTCCAGAATTTTGAATGGAATTGGAAATGCATTTTATGGATCTAGATAAATCTGACATGTGATAAGCCCTTTGCTAATTGCTGATGTGAAATCTTAAACGTTTTTAGGATTCCTCAATTTACGTCGTAATTGCCATTCCAATTACCCACTGCCCACTCAAGGAACCTGATGCATGAGAAAAATAATTTAAATTCTGTAAACTGCAGACACTCAGAAATCAAAGTTTGCTATTTTGTATAGATCCAAAAATATTAAACATATTAGCTCAATAACTGTTTTACTTTAAGACGGCAAATGAGGCATAAAGCAATGTAATAGATGTGGAGGTGGCCGACGGCAAGTGGGAATCAGGCAGCTGATGTATTTGGCAATAGCGTAGGCGTTACAATATTCTGTCTGATCAGCCCCGTCGTCGGATGGCTTTACTGATTTATTTTTACCCGGAGATATTTGCTCTGTATTAGCGCACAGCAAACAGACTTAACGGTCGCGCGGTTCTTATCTCCTGACCAATATGGTTTTCTGTGATATTAAGAGAAGCATAAGATGCTGGATAAGAACCATTTGCCTCTTTTCTGCCTGTTTTTCCTTATTTAAAAATTCAGGCCTTAATCCCCTCTTAAATTCAGGAGAAGAGGCGTAACTGGAAACCATGGAGCCCTGGTGCAAAAATTGCCCTGGGGCCCCGCAACTTCAGCAGCTGGTCTGTGCCATCATTGCCCCCCGAACAGTCTATGCCTTCTTTGACCCCACTTCCCACATACACTCTGGCACACATGTAAATACATTTACACAAATTACACACTTACTCATACTAGCTAACACATTCAGTCCCCTGCCAGATCCTAAAACATCTCTCACATCAGCCCATTCCTCACCCAAGAATTCACAAAAATTCTGGTTCATTCCTTTATCATTTCCCGTCTTGACTACTGCAACACACTGGTTGGCATTCCACTGTCTCGACTCTCTACTCCGCAGTCTGTCTGAAATGCCGCTGCTAGGCTTATCTTCCTTGCACGTTGCTCCTATTCTGCTTCCACCCTCTGTGAAGCCCTCCACTGGCTCCCAATCACCTTTAGAATTACATTTCATGTCCTGGTACTGACATATAGGGCCCTCCATAACACTGCCCCCACAAGATTTCACTCGGGCTGCCCCCATATCTCTGCGATCTACTTCCAACAAACCTTCAGCATTCACCCTCCCTCCTGACATTCAAGAAACATCTCAAAACTCAATTGTTGGCGCTATATGAATAAAAATACACACGCGCGTTCATTCTAACACATTCCATCTCACCCCATTTCCCTCTCACGGCTCCTGCAGCTTTCTGTCCAGCTGCTCAGTGTGCGGTCAGCCTGTTTGACCCCGGGGTCACGTGATATAATGTGTCCCCGCGCTGGTTCAAAATTGTTTAGAAAGGGCCCTTTATAAACCGTTTAGAACCGGTACGAGGAGACAGCCCCTTAGAGGCACAGACCTGGTTGCAGATGTAACCCCTGTAGCTACACCAGTGTTCAGGAGCCATATTCCT
This sequence comes from Spea multiplicata, assembly GCA_009364415.1. Classification (NCBI taxonomy): domain Eukaryota; kingdom Metazoa; phylum Chordata; class Amphibia; order Anura; family Pelobatidae; genus Spea; species Spea multiplicata. The sequence continues at coordinate 16,080 of VKOC01005490.1, read as the reverse complement.
ATCCCAGGTTGTTCCATTTCTCTTGCCCCCTTGGCAGTGTAAAACATCCTTACTTTGCATTTTAGATTATGGTCTCGTTCTAACATTTCTCTCCCTTGGAACTAAACTCCCTTCCAGTAAAATGAATTTAAAAATAGCTATAATTTCCAATATGCTTTTATGATGTAGCGATGGCGAGTGCGCCGTGATAAGGAACGTGAATTAGCTGTAAGACATCTAAAGAAATAGTAACATTTTCCAGAGTGTGTTCTTTCCCAAATACAAATGCTCTGAATGCCTGTCTTGTATAACTAATGATGATGTCATTAGGTCTTCTCTACACTGCTTCACGTTCTAGTGCGCGATTGATGTCATTTGTTTAGGAATGAATTTCTGATGAATGATGTGTAAAATTACTTGCTTTGCGTTTAAAGGAAACTGCCAAATGTTGCCGTTAGGACCCAATTTTTATTTTGCACCATTAAATGGGGATGACTCATTGTTAAAACGCTGCATCTGCCCATAAATCTCTAGATGTGCTGTCACTGGGTAGCAGTAAGGTCTCCTGTGTGTCTTTATGGTTTTTATGAGACTTAGAGAAAAACGATGAAGTGAAAAATACTGTGGAACATTAACAGCACATAGTTTACCCCGTGTCTCTAGGACTGGGGCATTAGCAGTGGAAAGTCTGCTTATGTCATCACAAAGTATGTGTATAATGTATATATTTTTGTCTTTGCATTATTTGTTCCATCAAAAGGAATTAAAGATTCATTATATGCAAAGGAAATGTTTATTGCGGTAAGGACAGTCAATGAATGACAGATCCACGTTGGTTGAGACTTTCCTAACTCCTACGGTTCAATATCCTTAACAATAACCAGTTAATACAGCGCTGTGTAACATCATGGTGTTATATTAATCAATAAATACTAAATCTGAATTACTGATCTTCTGACTTCTCCCTAACAGCACAAGTAATTTGCGTGTGTGTAAATTTGTATAAATACAGCACTGATGCGAAAACATGTTATAAAGAGTGCTTTCAATTTCTTTTTAAATGGTTAAAATGCAAAGTGGATGAACAAAAGAGACATTTTAAATCAAATCAATATTTGTTAAATTTCGGTATTTTTGTGTGGGTTTTATTTTTTTGAAAGTACTTAACTGCATTTTGTTCATGCGTGCCTAAAGCTTTTCGGGTATTCGGGTAACCCTGTGTTCATACAGCCCTGAATGTAACAATTTGTACAGTAAAATATGTTTATAATTTGCATAAATAAAGTCTACTATGACTGTCCATAAACATTTATTGACTCGGAGGCTTTCTAACACCGATACTCATACCCACCAAAGATTGTAACATCCTAGAAAAGAGGGCAATAAGGCAAGGAAAATAGGACCGTAATTCATCCCGCAACTGTGTAGTCTTCTTAGCGAGGTGGTAAGTTCTAGGTCCTGCTACTCGTCCTTACTCTATCCTTGCCCCTTTCCATCCAAGGTGTCCCATTTTGAAATGATGTATGGTACTTTGGCTCTCAAATCATGTAATAAACCACTCTCCATTGTGTTCATTTATACACTAGTAACTACTTTTGTTGAACGTAATCTTGATTTACACAAAAACATATCCATATACCAAAACTTTGGAGACTTGTTAGAGACCCTTAGGAAACTTGTTTGAGAACTGTTCCTCGGATTGTTTTTCTTCTTGATCGCATCCATGCAGTGTCATGTTTGCTCATGTTGCAGAGCTGTCCTTCCGCGTGTGGATGTGTTCTGGCAGCTTGGAGATCGTGCCCTGCAGCCGCGTCGGGCACGTTTTCAGAAAACGTCACCCTTACGACTTCCCTGATGGAAATGCACTGACCTACATCAAGTACGTATAGACGGGTGCTTTGGATGTCAGTATGCATGTATTCAGCGTGTACGGATCTGAACGCAAAACCTTGGAGCCTTCCAGCTGTTCATCGCCGGCTGGTCCCACATTATACACACAAGATGGGTTTTTAATACATTTTGCTTATTTTAACTGGTAAGCAACATTACAAAAGTCTATTGTTTATACTTATATATGCCGTCTCCTTACAGTAGGGTATGCTGCAGGGCTGCCCTGCACAGAGCATGCTTTATGAACTTATAATGGTGCCCAATAACTACTAGACAGCTGTCTGAAGCAAAGTGTGCATACACAAGCCAATGCGGCTTAGTGTCACGCGTGATGGGTTTGGAATAAGTAATACAATCCGCTTTGTAAAGGAAGAGCCGGTGGCCCGTGACATGGATTGCTACAGTCAACTGAGAAACTACTTTTTGGACCTAAGGACTGTCCTTCAGACATTTTTTAAAGCTTATGACGCTACTAGTATTCTTGAGTGAAAGCTTTTTGTCAAGGTAAAGAGAGATACTAGAGTTAAAGGCTAACTCTAGTATCAATAATTATACACCAAGCCTACTCTTCAATAATAATGGTGTTTATAGGAATGTGGGCAGCTGGCTGGACTCTACAATTCTACATCTGGCTGTTAGATGGTCACCGGCCGTTAGCTTATTTACTCCGAATGTAACACATCACTACTCGGCCTGTCTCCTCTCGCGATTATCATTCTGATAAAAGTAGGCAGTTAATTGCTAGATGGGGGGGTTTAGACAGGGAATGTCCAAGAGGGGCCATCAAGATATTCTGTGTTCTGATCATACACAAGGCAAAGCTATTTTCAGATCCTGACTTAGCCTGTGTAACTAGATCCCTTTTTTGATCCAGAAACACCAAACGCGCAGCTGAAGTGTGGATGGATGAGTATAAACAGTACTATTACCAAGCTCGACCATCTGCCATTGGGAAGTCCTATGGGAGGTGAGTGGAAATTTGCCATGTTTTTCTTTCTAGAGCAAATGTGATCTGAAGTTTTCTGGTGAGGTTAGTAGATGTGATTTCCTTTTTATTGTACTGCTTTCCAAGTATCCAAGTATCCAAGCATTTATATACATGTTCGTTGCATCTACTTCTTCCTGCAGTGTGTCCGAGCGGGTGGATTTGCGAAAAAAATTGAATTGCAAGTCTTTCCAGTGGTACCTGCAGAATGTCTATCCTGAGCTAAAGTGAGTACCCAGGATAGGGATGGAATAATCTGATGTGACCTCATCTGACCCTTGTCATCCTTGTTTCTAGAATTCCAGAGAAGGAAGCAGTTACAAGGATCATAAAGCAGGGAAGCAACTGCTTGGAGTCTCAAGGAGAGGACACAGGGAATGTCCTGGCCGGTTTAGGAGTCTGCAAGGGAACCGCAAAAAATACACCCGCTACACAGGTGAGGCACTGAATGTCTAGGCAGCAAGGGAAAGCATTAACAAATACCACAAGGGCGCTTGACTGCTACATTTTTATGCATTTCTATGCAACATTTTATACTGATATTCAGGCAGTCTGTCATACCTATGGCAAATGGCCCCATACCCACCTGATCTGTTGCTCCAACAGATTGGGGGCCACACTCGGCATAACATTTAAAACAATGTTATGTCCACGTGTATCCAGCCAGTAGCAATGTTCCATCTTAGTTGTATGAGTGTGCACACAGCTGTTTTCTGAACTGTGTAGAAAAAAGGTCCGCAAAGGGCTGCCGGTTGGGGAGACCATGGATCTCCCTGTAATTGGCACAAAATAAAGGGAATGCAGTCTGCTGAAAGAGCCATCCTGGTCTGAACCCAACCCTGGCATTGGTCTGATGAAACACGCTATCTTAAAACCAATATTAAGTAAGGCAGGATTGTGTCCCGGCTATTTAATCTCTTCCCCTGGAGAGTGGGGTGAAATTCTTAATGGAGAGGACAGGGGACAAGGAGGAAGAGTAGGATAAGAGTAGAGGATAAAGACTGGGGGAGTAGTGCTTTGGCCCACTTTTTAATCACAGCACACCCTTCTCCGGGGTTACCGCATTCCCAGACGTCGAGGAACGCAAGCAGGCTTGGCTGCCTAACAAGATTTCTTGACCGTAGGTAAATTTCCAACCACCATTTATAATGAAAGAAAGTCATACATGAAGGAAACCTAAACCGAGAAGCTATCAAAGTATGATATTAGCTTGGGAATACTTAGCCAGACACCCAGGTGAAGTACATATGATGGGTATTATCTATGTACACTGTGAGTGTCCAGTAAACACAAATACCATTACATTTCTCCTGCATTGGTTAGAATTCCAAGAGTTAAATGGAACCCTGCCAATGTATAACATCATTAATTGCTCCTATGATGGAATGTCTAGCAGCCTTATGCCAAAGAGCAATATTTACAAAAACATATCTAATCGCAGAGTCTCGGGCTGGGCAAATACCATTATCAGCCGCTTTCTACAGACATGACAGGGAGCCCAAGTGCCATTTGCACTAGAGGTGGGGGCTGGAGCAGACTTATGAGCCAAATTGCAGGCTCATTGAACAGCTTGTGAACCAACGCCCCAGATACCAGACTTCATATATATACCCATGTGGGTGTGCGGGATGACTAAACTGTAAGAGGGGAGGAGGCCATCTACCAGCCCACACATCCTTTTAATGCGCGTTTTATCATCTCTCAGTAGAATGCGATCTGTTTTCTGATACATTTTTTTTTCTGCCAGGAATGGGTTCTCAGTGAATCCTTAATCCGTCAGCAAGACAAGTGTCTCTCGATCACCTCATTCTCAACAGAAGCCCATGTTATGCTTGAACCTTGCAACCAGAAGGACAGCAGACAGGTAAATGTGGTACACTATTTCTCACTTTAAGGCTTTGAGAATGGCCAAAGAGGGGTACTTTTTTCTGGTTAGTGGTGTAGATAGAGGACAAGGTCCTTTGTTGTTTTTTTTTTTGGATCCGTAAAACTGATCATATAGATGGGAACTCAAGCCTTCTGTCCCAACAAGGACTCCTTAGGCATAATATTTGCACCCTGATACTTTCAGAATGTCCATGTGAAGAAGGGATCATTAAACTGCTTTCTCCACGATACACTTTTAGCATGGCCTCCATTTAAAGATGCCCCGTGATCAGCCTATCCATAAGCAGCAAGACTACTATATCGGTCCCCAGCAGTTTCCTAGCATAATATGGGGGCAGCTGCAGTATATTCTATTGAGGAACAAGGGCTGGCTATGGAGGCCACACTTTGATGGAGTAGACAATGTTAGTTATTTCCATAAAATAGTTCTGTGCTGTCTGGCAATGTGTTTTGAGATGTGCTGGAAACCCGTGTCCCAAAAAATGCTGACTGCTTGGCAAAGTTGGGCACCATCATTAAGATTTACCTTAACATGTTTTACTAAGATCGCGTCTTATGGATGCTTCTCTCCCACAGAAATGGAAGTTAAAAGGATACTTTCTACAGCATGTGGGCAGCGGACTCTGTCTGGATACAGACCCCCCTAGAGTTCTCATGAACTCTTGTCAGTCTGATTTGCCAAGCCAGCAGTGGGAGTTGCTTCAGGTGACCTGAGCCAACATCTTCCCATCTTCTGCATGAACTTGTTTGAGCAGAGATCTCGGAAGAATTCTTGAAGACCCCAGGTTTACATCATCCTACTATGAGACCAAATGCAGGTGCTGAGCCTGTAACGTGTCCTACAGGCACTGTCACCCCTACTCAGATGACATTAGTCTACAAGCTGCCCTTCTGTGAGCGTTGGAAGCCATGGGACCAATACTTGACTCGTTTTGGTGTATTACATGCTTTTACCTTCTCCCCTACTGAGGATCACAAACTGGAGAGCATCTAACACAACACGTGACATGCATTACATGTTTTTACCTGCAAGGGAACTGTCCTAGTAAAGCATGGATCTCATGAGGTTACTTGATCATGGGATGTCTGGATAAATGATATTTACAGAGTCGCTGGATGTCTCATTCCTGTTTGATTGTGATATTAGCCGTTTCTTAGTATTGGCCACTCTTCAGGATGTTGCTAGCCAGCAAGGATCATTCGTATGTATCTGGCTCTAATATCTTGCATTCTCTTGGGTCATGTAGCTCATGTGTTTCAGACTGTTGTCAAAGGGCATTTTTTCCTCGCTGGCGTGGCAGTTTGTGACAAGTAGCTTTTGCTAAAGACCTTTTTTTGTGAAAACTACTCGGTCACCAATTATCATTTGGCAGCCAGCATCTCCATACTGCAGATATCCTGCCGGATAAAATGTGTATTTTCCTTTTTAAATGCCGAATGTGCTTTGCTTGAAACTCATTGTGTAATTTATTCAGACTTTCTAAGCGGCGTGTCATGTGTAGCCGTGCGGTGATACAGCAAGCCGTGTGAAGATCACGCGTCGGACCATCCTGAACAGTGAGGAGATTAAATCTGTTGAGATAAGCTGCGTGACGTTCCTAGATGTGTTTATCATGAATTGGGAATAGAGTGTGACGCTTCGGTTGATACTAAGGCAACTGAGAGGCTTAAGTTTTGTGTTTTTTTTCTCCTTATGTCAATAAACATTCAAGGAAAATAAAAGGCGTGCAATGTTTTGTCTAAGTGGGACAGCACCTTAAAGCCGCATTTAATAACGGAGCTTCTTAAAAACCGAAAATCTCCCCTTGTGTTAATCCAGCTCTTGATGAATTAATCTGTATCGGTCCTTGTGCTTTATTCACAGAATGCGATATTCTGCAGCTCATCGGTCTCTCCGTTAACGTTACAATTGGAGGCTCATTTCACAAGGTTGCTCTGAATGCCTCCAGCTGTCGCGTAAAACAAACTCGTATTACTGCCGCTCTTGACGGTTGCTTTGGGCAACAATTCCATGGAAACTAACGGACAAGCTGCTGAACTTGCAGAGAACCTTCTATCTCAATGCCGCATCACGTTAACCCATTTTATGGAGGACGGGTTTCTCCAGAAGTCACTCACGGCCACCATCAAAACAGTTTTCAAGCAATAGATGCGTGATATTTTATCAAGTTTTCTTTAGGGAATAAGTCTATAAAAATTACATGTTTAAATTGCCAAGTTGGAAATCATGAGAAGCAATAGATTTGAGACTGGTTAATTGTGTGGGCATGGCTGCCAACCTAGCTGCCATAGCAGCTAGGTTGGCAGATACCTACCCCTGTCCCTCTGCACTATATTATCTACAGTGAAAGTACTTCTGTTTTAAATAACTATTTTCAATTATAATTATATTTTTTTTTTCCTTCCCGAAACCTCATACCTAAGGTGGGTTGTTGTTCTCGGCCCATTACCAGCTGTCTTGGGTCACAGTGGTTGTTAGGAACCAAGTGTTTTTATGTGTAACGTGTACTCGCGCTCATTTTCTGAACAAAAGAATAATTAGAACCCGACAAGCAGCGTGCCCAAAAACGACGTTACAAACTATCTTGAAAAAGCTGAAAATTCCACATGTAATAGTAATTGGTCTTTCGTGGATAAAATATTAGACAACCACCTTCTTTTTGTGCAGAGGAACTTTAAATGTACAACAAAAGAAAAATGACAGTGTAGTGCTAAAGGCACGAAACCTTCTGCAAAATCTGCCTTCAAGTCCATTTTTCCATCATTTCTTTGCCATGGGGAACATTTAATTGTCAAGAGACACGATATGGGTTATTGATGGAGCGTTGCCTTGGAAATGGACGTTGTCTACGTGGAGAACACCTTTAGAATAATTCCTCCTCGCATTCTGCCATACATGACGTAACTATGGGCATTGGAAGAAAGGCAGGAACAAAACGGAGGCAGCAAAACAAGCTACCGGTATAAACGGCCTTTAAGAAATGATAGTGACCGGGGAATGAAGAAAGTAGGGGCAAAAACCAGAAATTGAAAGCAAAGTTTTTCGTAGTGGACATTAGGGCGATATGTTATGCCCCTGGAAGGCAGTTAACGCAGATTAACTCTGGAAGGATCACAGACTTTCACGACATGAGAACAATCAACAGAATCATCCCCTTTATGACTGAAGACACGGGTGTTCTCCTCCTGCTTCCCACGTTATCCAGCTGCAGTTTTGGGTCAAAACATAAGATTTTCCATCAAACTGTAAAACCAAACATCTAGGGAAAGTATTCAGCACTGCCTTATTTGCGTTTGGAGCACAAAGTACTGTAAGTGGGAGGCATTCATTTTATTCCAAACAATTACATGAACACCCAAATCTCATTCCAAAGAACCCGGTTTTATTAAGATTCCTAGCGGTCCAAAAGAAGAGCGAGCGAGTGAGCGAGCCTATTTATATTCAAGCCCAATTTCATTTAGCACCATTTGGATATTGGGCAGTTGAGGTATACGGTGTAAGAGAAGACATTTCCACCCCAAGAAGTCTTTCCTGCTGTTTTGTTTCACATACATTTTGTTTGATACATTGAAGAATATTAATCTAGGGCTGTGCTTATATGTGGGTTTTGTTAATAAATAGACCTTTCAACATATTCAATTACTTTAATACTAAACATGCTATAAAAACTTGGAGCCTCATCAATTCCGGAATAAGAAAAGAGCTGATGAGTAGAAATACCGGATGTAAGCAGGGCCAGACTGGACTACCAAGAAATTTCCCAGCCGGCTACCTCTCTTGGGGCTGGCCATGAAATTATACGTGTGACTGTGGCTGCCAACGTGTATAACATAACTATTACTGTCTAAAAGACAAAAAAGGTCCGGCTTCTCTCCTGGATTGGATCCAATCCCCAAAACCCCTGTATGTGAATTGTATGCTGTTTAGGGGGCTGTGTGTAATTATATATAGATGTATAGGTAACATATCATAGTCTGATGGGGTAAAGGTAAGGTAATCTGCTTTATATGCAGAGGATCCCTGGATCAGATCCTGATGGCTTCTGCATGGTGATGAAGTATAATTATAGTACCTTTACACCACAGGACAGACAGACAGACGTCTGTGCGTCGCCATGGATATGTGAAGGCTGCGTGACAGACAGACAGACAGATGCCGTGGGGGGGGGGTTCGATCCGGTAACGCGATGTATTGCAGGTAATACACCTAACCTTTACACCACATCGCATTACACAAAACAGCCAAATACGGGCATTTTAACAGAATCGCAAAGTTTTAAAATGCATTGCTGTTACGGCGCCGTAATTATGGTGACCGAGAGAGTACTGGAATCCTAGCAAAGACATCAAAGATACCAGTAAGAATCATTTCTAAAAACTCACAAAAAAAGAAAACCCCCCAAACATTTGTAGGCTTTATCCACCCAGAGTGCTATTGCTCCCAACACGAGACAAATTTACCGGTGGTTTGCTCCAGTGCTGGATCGGCAAACATTGCTGGAGTTATGGGGGTGCTTTGTTGCAGCTGATTGGCCACTTCAAGCAGCCAATCTGTGGTGAGAATTGCATGATCACAGCAGGGGGGCTACAGGTCTGCTACATAATCTCCTTAAGGTACGTGAATAACATTTTCAATAATGTATAAAAAGGCACTTAATTATGACAATATATTCTTGAGAACAGTGGCTTCTGTCTTGGACGCGGCGCCGGTATTTCATGCGGTGCTCTGCAGTGAAGAAACGCGCACCGCGGCAAAGGCCGTGAGACAGAGGCCTGGCGCACCCACCGCAGGACTTCCAAGAGGTAAGTGAACTTAAAAGGGGAGAGAGGGTAAATAGCGAGGAGGGGTAGATACGTAGAAGTGAGTGAGACGGGGGAGAGGGGGTAAATAGTCAGGAGGGAGTATATAAGGAGAAGGGAGTGAGAAGGGGTAGATAGGGAGTGAGAAGGGGGGCGGTAAAAGGTGAGGAGGGGGGAGAGAGGGTAGATAGTAAGGAGGAGGTACAAAGAGGGTATGAGCAGGGTGTTTAAGTATTGGGGACCAAGATGGCACAGGCAGGGTGTTTATGGCACAGGATGGGCTGTTTGGTGACAAAGATGTCGTACGTTGGGCTGTTTGGGGAGAATGTGCGTCCTATGTGTGTGTAATTTGGGTGCTGGTCAGGTTCTATGTTTGCAGTGTGGACGCCAGGGCTGGCTTTGGGGTGTGCAACCTGTGATCTATGCCTGTGATCTGGGGTTTTATCCATACCTTTAGTGCTGAGTTTTTATGTGATTTCCAGTTTATTTATACCTGCAAAGCTGGGGTTTTGTGTTATTCTGTTGATCTATATCTGCTATGCTATGCTTCCATACATTATTTATGTATCTCTGCACATACAGGGTTTGTATGTCATATTCAGTTGATCGATACCTGGAGTGCTGTCATGTGTTGTTTATTTGATCTGTACCTTCAGTGCTGAGTTTACATGTGATTTCCAGTTGATCTATACCTGCAATGCTGGGTTTGTGTGTTTTGTTGATTTTATACCTGCAATGCTATGTTTCCATACATTATTTATGTATACCTGCAAATACAGGGTTTTTATGTCTTATTCAGTTGCAAATGCTGTTTCCATGCGTTGTTTATTTGATCTATACCTGAACTACAAGGAGTAAGTAAAAGAGAGGTGTGGTTTAGTGAATGAGGGGACAAAGGGACTCTGGGGATGATTGCGGGGAGAGGACCTCTCAATGTCACGGTGCTGTCAGAAGGAGAGAAGACTGGGTAGGGTCCAATTTTTCCAATCTAAAATATACTGGCAGCAGGGTCTAATATTTATATATATATTGGCAGCAGGAGCAAAAATGTATATATATTGACAGCAGGGGCAAATATTTATACATATCGGCAGCAGGGTATAATGTTCATATATATCGGAAGCAGGGTCAAATATTTATATATATAGGGGCAGGGTCTAATAATTAAGTATATTGGCTGCAGGGTCTAATAGTTTTATATATATATATATATATATATTGCCAGCAGGGTCTTATATTAAAGAATGAAAAACAACTGCCAGTTCAGCTATTTCAACATCAATTTCAAAGAGATAATCATATTATGTATTAAAATTAATGTCTAACACATATATATATATGTGTAATTATATATATATAAATAGTGTACATGTAGCGTTATATAATCCCCCCCCACACACACTTTGGTCCCTGCCCCCCCATGTGCCCCCTAAATATGAAAGCTGGAGACGCCACTGCATATCAGACGTGCCAAGTTTGTCACAGATCTAAACTTCCCAGTACCTCTTACTGTTAAATGACACTGAGTGTAGAATACAATACAATATACCAGGGTTTTCCGTAAAGCAGCAGATGGGCGCTTATTTTACGTGGGCGGCTGTGACCGGGAGGAGACGCCATCTGCATCCCCTCCCTGGTGCTCTGCCTGCCGCTGGAAAGATGGAACGGCTGCGCCATCTCCGGGACCTCACTGGGTTGGGATGCCACCTGCACCCCCTTCCTAATGCTCCGGCTGCCGCTGGGAGACGGACTGGCCTGAACCCCCCCATCCTGCTGCGCAATCTCCTAGGCAGTCAATCAGCTGCTGGGTAGTGATGTCGCCTGCATCCCCTCCCTGGTGCACCTGCAGCTGCTGGGGAGATGGACCGGCTGCGCTATCTCCCAGGTTCTCACTCAGCCGTCGGAGAGTGATGCCGCCTGCAGTCCCTCCCTGGTGTGCCCTCTCCTAGGCAGTCACTCAGTCGTTGGTTAGTGATGCCGCCTGCCTCCCCTCCCTGGTGCTGCTGCTGCCGCCGGGGAGATGGGCCGGCTGTGCCATCGGCCGGGACCTCACTCAGCCGCTGGGAAGGGATGCCGCCTGCATCCGCTCACTGCTACGCCTTGTCCTAGACTCTCAATCAGCCACTGGGTAGTGATGCTGCGTGCATCCCCTCCCTGGTGCTCCCACTGCCGCTGGGGAGATGGGCCGGCTGCCCCATCTGCCGGGACCTCACTCAGCATCTGGGAAGGGATGCTGCCAGAAACCCCTCCCTGATGGGCCGGCTGCTCCATCTCCCAGGTTCTCACTATGGAGTGATGCCACCTCCATCCCTCGTTGGTGCTCTTTCATGCGCTGGGGAGATGGGCCACCTGCGCCATCTCCCGGGACCTCACTCAGCCACTGGGGAGTGATGCCGCCTACATCTCCTCTCAGGTGCTCTGGCTGCAGATGAGGAGATGGACCCACTGCGCTATTCTGTAGGCGCTCACTCAGCCGCTGAGGAGTGAGGCCGCCTGCATCCCCTCCCTGCTGAGCCATCTCCTAGACAGTCACTCAGTTGCTGGGGAGTGATGCCACCTGCATCCTCTCTAGGGCTGCAACAACGAATCGATAATAATCAATTATGAAAATCGTTATCAACAGCTCTGGGCTGTTATTCGGTCCATGAATGAAGTTTTAACGGCCCTGGGAGGCTTAGCTGGAAAATCCTGGGACTTGTTGCTAAAACAATTATATTCACCAGGATTCTGTAGACCACCGGCGCGTGGACTCCGTAAGACAGGGGGTAGCCCTTTATGTTCAGATCTAACATTGGATAGAAATAAAATTGGGAGCATTGTAAATAAAATGATATAGAGTCCTTAATTGGAGCGAGTGATAATAGTTTTCCAAAGTTATTTAACCTCTGTCAAGCCTGAACTCCGATGTGTTTGTGTGATTGGGATGCTGTGCTCGGGATGCACCCAGGGGGACAAATTCTCAATGAGCAAACTGACTCGACCCCCCGTTACCAAGCCTTTTGATTTAATTATTCATTAAGAGAAATCTAGCTTTATCACCGACAGGTAGTTTTTTTTTTATTGGTATTTTTAGGACCTGCTGTAATCCAGCGTAAACCGGAACTTTTTGATCCAGTTTAGACGTTTCATGAGGCTCTACACTATTGTCCCAACGACGATGAAACCTTAACTGAGGCTTAAACAAAATTAATAAATCCATGAAGGTTAAGTTTTTTGTGTGTAACATGCAAATTTAACTGACTTCTACAATGTTTACTTAATTCACTTTGTGACAATCAATCAAATGCGTCAGAAGGACCAGGGGCGTTTATTGCCTCACTGCATTTAGTTTACGCTACTAGAAGTCCATCGTCCGCAGCATACAATTTTCCAACATGGATAACATTTTTTTGGTGTGTATTTCAATCAATTTTGTAGCAGGGGTTCTCAAAATATTCTTTAATGACCAAACATTAAGAATCAGCTCAAAAACAAACAAAAAAATTTCAGTGAATCTTGGCGAGAAAATGCACAACAAACTAGGTCATATGGTGCTAGCAACAACTAGGAAAATATGTTATTACTGAATTAATTCACTTTAATAATCTGAACATTATGCCTTTTTTCACATGGTAGTTAGTAGGAAACATTAGAAAGAAAAAAAAACACAAAACCCAGACACACTGCTCAGCACTAGCATTGGAAACTTTTTTATATTGTTTTTTATGGATATGTTTAAGCTTGGGTGGCCACTGAACGTGGGTACTGCAAAAATGATGCCCCCAACTGCAGGCATACAGATGATAGCCTAGAATGAACTTGCATTTACACCCCAAAGACAGCAGTAAATTAAAAAGGAAAGAAGGGGGATATTCTCACTGAGACTAACGGACAGAGACCCACAAACCATTGTTTAGACCCCTTTCCCCTTAATGTTAAAACGTTCAGACTGTTCTTGAGGACAAGCACTGCAACCATCTTCTCTCCCCTATATCTGCATCAGAATCCAAAGACACTAACAGAAAGCACAACAGGTTTTGGTTTTTTTTAAATGATTTATTCCCTCTAAAATCATAAGGTTCTAACATGTTCTATCTGCCAAAAGTGTGGGGCTGAAATGTAAAGCACAGACCCATCTGCCCCACACGAGTGCAGCTACAGGCGATCGGTGAAAGAGTGTACTGAATGTTTAGCTGTAACGCATTGGGGTCACCTCTGGCCAGATCATAAGCCAGTGTGTATATATTATTATGAAAGATAACAATTTTTCACAAACACACTGTCCCGTAAAGCTGAAACAAAAGACAAATCACTATATTACAAAAAACAAAACTCCCGCATCATCCTTCTGTACACGAGGTCATCCTTCTGTATCACGCCATTATTTTCCCGCTTGCTGGGCCTGTCGGCGCAGTAGGACATAGATCTTCTCCTTGATCCAGTCTTTATTGTAGGGCTGGTAAGTCTGTGTGTCGGCGCGGTATCTGTACGGATAGAAGGCATTAAGATATAGAATAGCATTCCTTTGAAAGACACTTTCTGTAAAGCGGTTGGGCATGTAAACGCTTCGTGCGTGGGGCTGGATTTGTCTCTGATGCAGTCGGGGATATAGATAGAGCACGCTTTGAACTGCCTGCAGTAAGCAAGAGACGTCTTATGGATAGCGTAATCCGTGATGTAATTTCCAAAAACAGAATAATTTAACAATGGATACACAGAACAAACAAAGCTCTTCCTGCAGGAGATGCTCGGTGGGTCTCGCTCCCTATAATGCATGATGAAGTCGGTCTCATGCTTTAAAGACTAAAGGCCATCTGAGATATCCTTTAATGATGCGAGCGGATGTCCAGTATGGTTTTGCATAGAGTAAAACGAGCCGCAAATAACGGTCGCCAGGATAGTGAAATACTTACACCAGACAGCTGAGGTCAGCCAGATCGTCAATGAAGTCGAACAGCTGACTGATGTCATATGTAATGGATGGACTGTTCGGATTCATTCGCTTCAGATGTTCTTCATACATCTTACAGACGCCTAAAGGACAGTAACACACGTTACGCAGGCTCGTTACACAGGTTAAACCAGAAATCATTTTATGAATTAATCTGAAAAAACGATATTTACCGTACTTGCCGGCGTATAGCACGCACCGGCGTATAACACGCACCCTCGCCGGAACCGGAAGTGAGGGAGACGCGGCTGCAGATCGTGCAGCTCTAGGAGTTATCGGCGTATAACACGCAGGTAGGGTTTCAGCTTATTTTTTTAGTTATAAAAGTGCGTGTTATACGCCGATAAATACGGTAATTAAAATACCATGATTTCTCCCCAGAGTAGCAGTAACCATGAATAAGTGTGTGCGTATTATAATTATATATAACCGTATCGCATACCTTCCATACATTCATTCACAGATTCATAATCTGCATATGTTCTTCCTTCTGGCCTCTTGGTGGGCTGGACAAGCAAGATTGTATGAGACTGAAAAAAAAGATTGAGAGAATGAGGACATTAGACACAAGCAACATTTAATGGCCGAAGACAGCACATAGATTGACAGGAGGTCACGGATACAAAAAGAAACATTACGTTAAGGAATATTACGCATACGCAACAGTGTTAGGAAATCAAAGCCATGTTTCACAGGTAAACACTCCCAAGTACTTGTGTTCACAGAATAAATCAATATATGTGCAGCAGAAACACTACTGTAGTACCTCCCCAGTGTTGAATTATTGTTTCGTCTCTCAATGGCTATGTAATAACCACCACCACCTCCTAAAGAAGCGCTATACATTTACATACACCGACCCCAAAACATATACATACACAACTTTCCAGAGCCCAGAGTTTTGCAGGGCTGCAATCATGAATCCGGTGCAGTGGGTGCTGCAAGGCGGCCAGCGGGGCCACATAATGTGCGCTGGCACTGGCCGCCCGCAGGAAAAGCAAAGTATAGGGGATTTCAGCAGTGTGTGTGTGTTCTGTAGTGCATGTGCATACACTACAGAACGTGTGCTTGTGCGTACACTGCCAGTGCCACTCAACGCCGCTCACTGGCCGTCCACCAGCAGCTCCAGTGTACAATGGTAGTGCCCCCGCGCACGGCTAGCTACGCTTGCAATGTATTCTTATGGGCAGTGGACCCAGTAAGAATACATTGTGCAGTGTCAGTAGGGTGCACATGCATGTACGGTGTTGTATATATTAGGGCTGCAACAACTAATCGATAAAATCGATAATAATCGATAATGAAATTCGTTGCCAACGAATTTCATTATCGATTAGTTGAATCGATTATTATCGATTATAAAATGAGGGTTTTTTCAGAGCAAACTCTGAAAAATCCCCCTCATTATATAATCCGTTTCACTGACTCACCGTCTCACAGCAGCAGCTCCTACTTACTCCCCCTCCCTGTAATCACCGTGACAACTGGCCCCGCCCCTTCCTTCTCCAGGCCAGAACCACATGGCTGTGACACTCAACTAACTGTAAGTATAAACTGTAAGTATATGTGTGTATATATATATATATATAATGTGTATGTATATATATAT
>VKOC01005487.1:0-20950 GCA_009364415.1 Spea multiplicata | reverse complement strand
TATATATATATACACACACAAACCAAAGGGAGCGGCTGCACAGAAATATTGTTAATATACACAGGCTTTTTTTTGCCTGGGTGCTCCAAAAATAGCCAGATATATGTTACCAAAGAAAAAATGGGCACTCACGGGTCTTTGCCTTGAGAAAGGACTGGAGGTGGTCCGAAACGTTGGCAGTGCTGATTGAAATCAACTAGTGTTTAATGCACTTTACTGCAAAGACCCGTGAGTGCCCATTTTTTCTTTGGTTACATATATATATATATTATTAATATTGCTATTTAATTGTTTTGTCCTATTTTGGTGTGTTACTTACTTTAAATAAAAGTGTTAGATTTTTTTTATGGTGTGGGGGGGTCATATTCGGTTTCGGCCAGGTAAATGCTGCATTTTCCGGTTTCAGTCCAGAATTTGTTTCAGGGCATCCCTAAGCCAGACAATGAAGTGGTAGGCCTACACCACATCAATGTTTGGCTTAGTATATAGTGATAGGAGTTATGCTGCACTATTGTCAATGCCTGGCTCAGTGTATAGTAATAGGGATTACACTGTACCACTGTCAATGTGTGCCTCAGTATATAGTGATAAGTGTTATGCTGTACCACCGCCAATGTATATAATGATAACAGTAATGCTGTACCACCTTCAGTGTCTGCGCCGGTATATAACGGTAGAAGCTATACAGTTTTAAAGTGTATGTGGGGGGGGGGTGCCACATACAGGATCCGCCCAGGTGCCAAATACTCTAGGTACGCCCCTGGTTCAATGGCCAGCAATGCCCACTTGACAGAGTCACTAGGTGATCCTGAGGGAGCGACGTCAATCCCGGGGTACCAATGGAGAGCTCAGGGTCCGAAGATGTTATGATCCATAGCCGCGGCTGGGAAACCTCTATCCTAAAGATTGGTAATAAAACCAGGGTTCCCCAACGAGCACCCTCTCTGTAACCACCAACGGGCGTTGCCCACCACGTATCCTCAAAAGAGTGATGAGGTGGAGCAAAGGGCATC
The DNA here is from genome assembly GCA_009364415.1 of Spea multiplicata. Classification (NCBI taxonomy): domain Eukaryota; kingdom Metazoa; phylum Chordata; class Amphibia; order Anura; family Pelobatidae; genus Spea; species Spea multiplicata. The sequence goes on along the minus strand of VKOC01005487.1, from coordinate 19,937 downwards.
CGTAGCGACCATGTTCCAATTGACAGCAGGCATCGCTGCAGTTCCTAGCCAACGCATAGTTCCATGAATTTTGGGCTAGGTCCAGGTCAGGCGCATCAGGGTTAACGTGACACGCTCAGAGCAGAGGAGTCTAAACTGCATCTGGAGATCTTGAAATGGAGTCCCATCAGAATTTGTCATAATTTGTTGGGGCAATTTTTAATTGTTTTTGGTGTATCCACTTTCCCTGGGTTTCGGGGCACTTTTTTAATGGCTTGTTTCTCTGGTTTGCTGGGATTGGGGGCATTTTATGTTGTTTTTGGTGTCTTTGATTCCCCAGGTATAGGGCTATTTTTTCAAATGTGTTCTAGTATCTAGAGAACAACTAGTACGCAAATAACTAACATAAAAGCTTAGTGAAAATATCTACGTGTTAGGTTAGGGGTTAGTGGATAGCGTAAGGAGTAACACGAGGGTCTTGTTATTACCTTAGATGACCCCCCTCTCTTTCTAGGGTAGGGTCATCCAATGGCTGACACAACACTCCTATTGGCCAGGAAGGATCTGATGATCATCAGCCCACTTTTGATTCTTTTGGTCTCTAATTGATAAGCATATTGGTTTTGTTTCTCCTGTTTTTGTTTTGGGTTCTGTTTTTTAGTTTATGGCTAGTGTTAGGACTTGCCAAATGTAAAGTACAGCAAAGCTGTGGCAAGCTTCTATCTTATGGCCAATATGATCAACCAAATCTTCACATTTACATTAGTGTTAGATCCTAGAGCTAGAAAGTATGTTCCTTTTGGATCTTTGTTTTTGTTCTATGCCTGCCTGTATCCCTGTCCCATGTGTGCTTCCCATCTGAATCTGCCTCGTCACCTGTACCATTGGACCAGGCCCAAACACAGACCTGCAGACATGGCTTGCACTTATGTTTTTTTATGCTGACTGCCTACTACTGTGAACTTTCCGTGAAACGGGGCTCCCTCTCACACCAGGCCTACCATGGGTCCTGACACACACCTTGTGTAATGTCACAGCTTGACCTCTAAGCTAACATTGTAACATGTGAAAATGTCCTTACCTAGATGTATCATGCTTTAGCCAACATATGCACATGATTTGTATATTGTTTGCGACTAAATCAGTGAATGGATATAACGTAATACCCAAATGAATTCAGACTGCATGTGTCTTGTTATATCTGCTACGTTGGGAACTATGCTGGGAACTACTTCCTGCTGGTTGCCTCTTGTGTAATCTAGTGTATGTCACGTATTGGAGACCCGCTTGCAGCAGCCAGAGCGAGGTCTCTGTTCGGATGGTGCCTACCCAACAGCATCTCTTGCGCGGTCATATTGGGTGGTCTGCAGTACTGCAGGAGCCTCCGTGACACACACACTAGGGCGCAAATCCGTGACATGTGGCGGGAAGCGGCAATACCTGCTGTATCCCGGAACTGCTGTATACCGTAGTCCTCTGTTTGTCACAAAATGTTGGCATTCTTGCTCCTGTTTCCTGGCAAATCTTAATCCTGAAGCTGTGTATGACTCCTGCACTGTTTAACTACTTACTGCCTAGTGTATTTGTATCTTGCTTATCTGCTCTGTGTACTGTACCTCACTATCCCTGACTACAGCTCCATGTACCGACCTTGGCTACCTCTGACTACACACTTAGTGTACAGAACCAGGCATCAGCTGTCTAACTGTCAATTGTACCCAGCCTCCCATCCTGGGGCTACCTGTTCTGTATATCTATCTATCTGCAGGTATCTAGCCCTCCAGCACTGCTTTGCTACTCTACAACACTCAGTTTGTTGAAGTCCTTGGTATTCTATCTTGGGGCGCAAACCCTTTTTATTGGATAAATCACCAATATGTATCTGAATATATAAAATATAACTAAGTTAATACTTACCTTGTATTCCCTTTCACAGTACTAATAAGAAGCGTATGTGACAACAACAAAAAAAAATTAGTAAGGCCTTCATTTTGAACATTATTAATCATGTTCAGTGAATGTGCTCTTAAAACTAACACTATGTTCTTGAACAACAAGGAAATGATCATTTAGTGAAACTTTTGGTTTCCACTTGAGCTCAGTTTACTGACAGCATAAAGGATGCAAGGCAATTGTACCTTGTATTGCATTAACATGCTATTATTATTTAATTGAACAGAACTTGTCAACAACAGAAAATGCTATCTTTCCGAAAGCATAGTTAGTTAATGCATGGAATACCTTGGTAATAGTGGCATAACCACCAGAGTTGGATCATCCACAATGCAGGGCCTTGCTTGGAGTATCTAAACCTAATCTAAAGCATTGAGAAACTAAGAACTAACAGAGCTTGTATCATTACGCAAAGTATAAGACTGAAAACAAGTACAGCAAATGATTTCTACGTTTTCAAGAATTGCTACAGTTTAACACAACTGATGACTAAATGGACTAGATGAATGGAAAATATCACTGGTTACAGAGATGTGGGATCTGGTACTGCCTAAATGGATATGATATTGAAGTGCGTCTACTGCAAAATCATTAATTCATTGTGAATCTATAAGGTAGTGGTAGCTAGGTAGAGGGAGCCTACATTTCATTAGCTAAATAATTATATATATATATATATATATATATATATATATATAGAGGAGGTAACGCGTTAGCCTGTGTTTTACAGTGCCCCTCAATTTAATTCGCAAGCTAGTTCATAGATATGTTTTGGACCACTCTATTAACTGGACCAATAGACTGGGGTAAATGTTGTCTGACCCCCAGTAAGTATAGTAGTTTTGTTTGACAGGATTATAGAAATAATAAGCAAATAAACATACTCATTTGTAACTAAAAACATTTACTAACACCTCTATGTCTCAAATATACAAGTATATAGTACTTGTATAGCTCAATGGATTTACTTAACATGTTATTAATAAAAGACATTATACAGTTACCTTAACTTGCCCAGTGGCCAACTCGTTGGAAACCCTGAACATATGTATTCAGGTGGAATATGAATTCTGCAATTATCAAAAAATATTTTGTACCATATTAGCATACATGGGAACTCTCTGGGTTTTGCCCAGAGATTCCAGGTGAAGTGCCGTTTTTCTGGGTCACTAAAGAAAAACTCTGAATTATGGGAATGCCATTGTGGCACAAGAACCCAGAACATCAGCAGGGCCGTCTACTGATGTCAGTGGGAGGGCCTGTGACCTCAGCAGGATAGCCCACTGATTTCAGCAGGACCACCTACCTGCATTATGCAAGGGAGGGTCCGGGTAGCCAGAGAGTCTGAAAGTTCCCAGGTATTCACATTAGATTTAAGGGCTGTAGAAAAGAGCAGCGAAAATTAAGGCTAATTGTCCTCTGCACTCAATATCATCTCTCCAAATGCTGTGCAATTTTTATTATGCATATAAAATAGGCATATGACTTTCTACTCAAAGTTTGAAACAGTATTGATTAAATCTTTATTTTCTAAATCCTTTTACCGTATACTACATACCTGCCAAGTTTTCAGTGTCTTTTGATGCCTGTTTCATAGATGCCCAGAATGGTTGGTGAAAATTAATGACTTTGCTCTTCTTCCATAAAGGTTTCTATAATGTGTATAAAATCCAATAGAGTTTGCCCATCGAGCTGCTTCAATTTAAACATTTTGGCTTACTGCCTGAATCCTTTTTTTTTGTTACTGATTGTAATTACACATATAGCCAACAGGTCATCTACAATTACAAGAAGATGTGTTTATAGATTACACTGTACAAAATAATAAATGCATTTCTTGCTCACATAAATAGATAAACAATAAAATGTAAAAAAAAGTGGGTACAGGCCTGCTCACCTCTAACCACAATACCTGAAACAAATGTCTCTGTTCGGCCATATAAACTAGGATATTTAATTGCTCTGTAGAACAAGATGAACATGAGAAGAAATACATTCCTCGGTGTGCAATATTTTGTTATGAATTTATTGCACACTGAGGAATGTGCCCATAAATTGTTAGCTACAGATTATAATTAAATAGGGTAAAGTATATAATGATATGCACTTTTTATGTAATAACCCTACCCTATGATAATTTTAAAAAGTTTACTTTTTACTTTAAACATACATTTTTTGAGAAGCTTTAAACTAAACCTAGAACCTAAGCTTTAAACTAAATATATCACTGACAACTGTCAAGTCAGGTTTCAAAGGTTGAGATAATTACCAGGCCGTTAAAAAGATGTGAAATTGTCAGTGGATTACTTAAATAGAATGATTAAAAAAAAAGTTATTTCTCAGCAACTATCAGATGGTGACGAGTGTTTTATTTGTTTAATCAAAATACAAAATCTACTAAAATAACCACAATGTTATCGCTTAGCTGTTTATAGAGCAAACAGGGATTTGTGACGAAACATAATGGTATTAGTGTGCTCGTGGCTGTCTAGTGGTTTATTGCATTTCACAAGATGAATTCAGAGTAAAAAATCTGAAAAACTGCATTTCAGGAGAAAAGAAACATTTTGACACCACTTGTTACAAAGCAAAGCAAAGTGATACGTTTAGAGCAAGATATATATATATATATAAAAATAGAAAGTATACAACTCAAACAGTATGTCATTCAGGGGTGGGTGCTCCTCACCTACCAAATTCCCATAATTCAGTACTATGGGGCAGGGGATAATTGAAAAATCCAGGTGCATACACATTTTCTGTTACATATTGATAGTATCAGGGGCGTAACTAAAAACAACAGGGCCCTGGTGTGAAAACCCCCGCAGGCCCCCCAACTTCAACAGCTAGTCTGTGCCAGCATTGCCCTCACACAACTGGTCTGTGCCTTCTTTGCCCTCCCCGTTCTAACCTACAACATATGTAAAATTACACACACTTACTCATACTCACAAACACATGCCCCATCTCACCCAACTTACACATTCATACTCACACACACACAAGTACACACCCATGCTTACATTGTGTATGTATATATATATATATATATATATATATATATATATATGTGTGTGTGTGTCAGGTAGCTGCTTTTATATATATGGTCTTCCAAGTTTCTCGACTAAACGTGAGGGGACTGACTCATTTTTTTTCAAATCTAGTGCAAGTGGGGTATAAATGAGTGGAAGACAAAGGGGCAGGATACAAGGAGTGAAGCCAAGGGGTGGCAAAATGAGGTTTTGCCTAAGGTGCACCAGCACTAGCCCCCTGGAAAATCACATTGCTGGTGTCCTTCACAGGGGACAGACATCAGCATTTTCTGCCCCCCCCCCTCAGTTGTCACCATGTCACCCTCTTCCGGCACAGATCTGCTTGTGCTCCTGCACGCAAAACCTTCATATTTAACCCCTTAATGACAAAGCCCGTGCATGTACAAAATGCATTGTTTTCAATGGGTTTAGGGGCACCCCATTGACCTTAAGGGGTTAATATTTCAGTACATCACGGGGGAAGGAAAAAGGAGACATTTCACAAACATTTGTGTTGAATAATAATTCATTCACTCATACTATATGGTTTACCAACTAACCCCTGAGGTGAGAAATGGCTGTTCACCCTGTTCATCCAATGGAGCTTTTGTCTTGAGATTTCACTGCCGATACAAAATAGGAAGGATTAGTATTTAGTATTAGGTTCTAGTGGTCCTTAAAAAAAACAATTTTGCAGGACAAAAATTCCCCAAAAGACTAGGTTTTAATGAATAGGAAGTAAAATGCTCCCGCACTTTAGCACCTGGCCTACATTTTTAAAGGTGGATTTATCATTGTTATATACGGTACATATATTCTATATATGTCCCCTCAATATACATTTTGAATTTAATAAGATTTGTTAAGAACAGTTTGGCAGAATGGATCTGCAGAGTTTGTTTGAAGTTATTTGTATAGCAATATAATAGCTGTGGGCTTTGGTTACTATGGTAACACTCCAAGCTGCAGATAACGCTTGGTGTTACATGACAGGTTGGAAAGAAAATGGGTCTGGCATTCAAAATACAATCCAACACTACGAAATTCACTTCTACAAACTGTCAACAAAGCAAGAATAAAAGTCAATTTGTAAATTCACAAAACAAGCTCTGATTTCTGAACAATACATGTTGGCCAGTGCTGCATACCACCAGGCATTAGGTTATTGTGCCAGTCTGGGACAGCCTGTGTACATAGAATACTACAGTGTTTTTATTATTATTTTTATAACTTTTGGGTTGCGGAAGTAGATTTTTTTATTTTAATTTTATATTTTTTTACTTTTTTTTTCCATATTATGTCCAGTTTTTCTTTCTTTTCTTTTAATTTTCCAATTTAGTAAGACAAAACTATTTTTGAAGACAGAGAAAGTCTATATCTTCCTCTTTTTAGTTTGATCCCCACTGCAGCGGATGAGACAGTGGCCAGAAAGATGGAAGCTATAGCTATATTTAATGTAAATAAGGGAAAGAGATTCATTGTCTCTGTAATGATGATGAGTGGAACAGTTATAGTTTATTAAAATGTTATAAAAGGCTGGTTTCCTTAGGCTGCTTAAGAACAGAAGATTCTATTTTTGGAGCCAGCAGAAGTCTTGGGTGTTTAACTATATATACTGTTTGAGAAGATATCTTTTCGGTTATCGTTAAACTTGAAGGCTTCCTCTGCAGCAAAGAGAATACTGCTGATCAGCCTTCTCAGACACCAAGCAACATCTTCTCCAACATTTTTTAAATATGAATATGGTGCTTGCTACCATGGCAACCAAAGTAGTGTGCTACCAGCTGATCTTTTATGAGATCAGCTGGTCAGCATGCAGGAAAAATGTCTGATCTCTACAGGTAGGAATTAGTAATTGTCCTGTCATTAGCACCCCCTCAGTAAAAAAAAAAAACCCTTCTCCCCAAAAAAATAGAAAAAAAAACACAGCCAATATAAAAATATATATATTAAAAAAGGGCTGATGTTGTAGTCCTCAACTGCAGGGGCATCGGAAGATTTTCTTAATTACCCTATTATAGGCATACCTTCTCCGGTTCTCCTGGTCTAGACCTGAATCCCCCGGGTTGCGGGAGCAGGGTCTTGACGTGCCCCGCTCCTCGCCCATTTTCCCTTTAAATGAGCATATCAGAGGGCATAAAGTATATCAGGAGGCACAGTGGCAAATCAGGAGGCACAGTGGCATATCTAGGGGGCATAAAGCATATCGGGAGCAGAGTGGCATATCTAGGGAGCAGAGTGGCATATCTAGGGGCATAAAGCATATCAGGGGAGCAGAGTGGCATCTGGGGGGGTAGAGTGACATATCTGGGGAGCAGATATTAGAGGGATAAATCTATAAGTAAGGTGCATTATGAATTAAGGGGGGCCTTAAAATGGCTTTCCAAATGTCTGTATATAACCTATGCTGACTAACAGCATAATACTGAAAATGTTAAAATACATGTATTCCTGTTCATTAGATAAAATACTGTTTCGACATTCCACTCATGTGTATTTTTTCTTCAAAAATAAATGTATCTATAATAGTACCAACCTTTAAGGGTGCGGCTTATAATTGAACCAATACGTTAGCATTAATTAATGGTTATTAAAAGTATGCACTGGTGCTTTTTAGATTGATTGTGATTTTTAGTTATGTGACTCTGGTACTAATTCGCTAATGTTTTTCTTTATTTATTATTAATAAAAAAAAATATTATTAATGTTAAATGTATAAATTGTTTATATTATATTGAAGAGGTGGCGGAAGAGGGGAGAGAGGGGCTTTCGCTTATCAAGTTTTCAGTACCCGCTCGGCACCCTCTCTTTCCTCTGTGAGCCCTCTCTATCTCGGTCTCGGTGCCGGCTTGTAATGCTGAGCGCCAGAATATGACATCATTTCTGCCGCTCAGCAGTGAAGCAGCGTGCACCGTGGCAGAGCAGGGAGACTCTCACCGCAGGACTGCTGGAAGGTAAGTGAAGTACAAAGGGGGGAGAGATAGGGTAGATAACAGGGAGGGAGGTATATAATGAGAAGATAGGGAGATGAAGGGTAGATAATGAGCAGTGGCGTCGGCAAGGGGGGCGGCATTTTAAACTTTGCCCCAGGTGGCACTATGTCTTGGGCCGGCCCTGCCTGCGACCCTGGTTGTTACGCCAATGTTCCTGCTGCCACTCCCATGGTGTTAAAACATATAGATATTCAACCCAAGGGCACAAGGAACTGACAAGGCAAACACAAAGGAAAGTAGGAAAATGAAAAGAAATATAGTGTAGTATTTAAGAGACTTGGATAAACTCCATGCAATAGTAAGATACTCACAAACTGTCAGTAATTCAGCAAATCTTGATAATCAAGTATAGAAATTCTGTTCTTAGTAGAGAAACACACACAAAGGCAACACCAGTGAATTATATAAAAACGTACTCTCCTTATACAAGGCAAAACAGATACTCACAAGACAAAGTGAATAAACAAAGCATAAGTGTACATAAGTGATACTGCTGGGCTCCAGCAGCATATAGTGTGATCTACTAAAATGCAAGAATTGAAACAGAATAAAGAAGACACATGCTCCTCATGAATGTAATAAAATTCCATTTGTGATCTCCATACAGATAATCCTCAGACAAGACATTATGTTGGGATCCTCGCCCAGCTTCGTCAGGTGAACATGACGTCATAAACCGTAAACAATTCTTAAAAGCGCACTCCAACCTTTTTCTATACCTTGGACACTGACCATGGCCGAGTGGCCAACGTTGGGCCTAGAGCAGCAACAAAGGTAAATAAAGTACATAACTGCCCATAACATTTGCCACTCTCCATTTTGCCACTCTCTATTTTGTCCCCCAAATGCTCAAAAATATTTTAATTCAGATTTGCCTTGTTTATTCATTTATCTTGTGTGTATTTGCCTTCCCTTTTATAATGAGACTTTTTTATATACTTCACTATTGCTATATTCCCTGTTTCTCCACTAGGAACAGAACATCCATTAGCTTGATTTGCAAGGCTTAAAAGAATGATGTTACAGAATGGGTAAGCTTGGAGGTGATGTACAATGATGGCACAAAGACTGCCATATGAAACAAAACTTCTTAAGTTTCAACCTATCACTCTTAGAAAAAAGCACAAGTATGCCCCAAGGATCCAAATTTTTTTTTTTATGGGGGCTGGTCATCTTCTACTTAGGTTCACCTTATATTTGAGTCAATACAGTACCAAATCATTCACTAGTGTCCTTGAGGACTGTTAGGAATCACTCAAGTGACTCATAATAAATGAGAATATTGAAAGGTTTTCATATCATGCAAGGGGACAATGATTCCAAGCACATCAGCAAATTTACAACAGAATGGCTGAAAAAGAATCAAGGTGTTGCAATGGCCCAGTCCAGACTTCAACCCGATTGAAATGCTGTGGCAGGACCTTAATAGAGCTGTGCATAAACAAATGCCCGCAAGCCTCAATTAACTGAAGCAACATTGTAAAGAAGAGTGGGCCAAAATTTCTCCACAACAATGTGACAGACTGATAAAGTCATACAGAAAACAATTAATTCAAGTTATTGCTGCTAAATGTGTTTCTACAAACTATTGAATTATAATAGTTTGTCACACACAGCTTTTCCATTTTGGCTTTATTTTTGTTAAATAAATGATGACACAGTATGTCATGTGTTGTTCATCTGAGGTTGGATTTACCTAATTTGTAGACCTGGTAAGGAACTGATTGTCATTATGTCCTCATTATGTACAACTATAAAAGTCAAAGAAGGTGTAAGTTATTTTTCAATAGACTGTATTGTCACATTGAGGGTTTAGAAAACAAAAGTTAGGCACTGGATCAAACAAAGTTAGTCTAGAATGTACTACCATGCCTCAGCACAGTTAATACAAGATTGATGACATAACAGTAACTGGGTGTAGCTACACAAGCCAACCACCAAAAAAAGGCAGCACAGTTTTTACTATACTTTTCATAATATAACAATCATGATTTTATGTAGTTGTTTACAATTGATCGAATAATGGGCATTTTTAAGATGGATTGAAAGAATACAACAAAGTGCAATTTATTGTGGATTTTTGACTTAAAACATTTACAAATATCAGTAAAAAAGCGTTCAATAGAATTGAATCAGAAGGAAACCTGTATACAGTATGTTCTGTAATAAGCATTAAGTTCAACAGTGTGTCTAATGCATACAATGTTTTATATATTTTTCTTTAGGGAAATTTTATTTCACCTTAAAATAATAAATGTAATTAATAATATTTACATCAAAAACAGAGCTAAAAGCCAAGTGCCAGGAGTTAGATGCTATATATTGCCATTAACTAAGGGCAGTAAACCTAACCATATCAGAACACTACTATGTTGTTCTAGCTGATTAAAATGATTTAAGAAGTGAATATCAAATTGAGCATAATTGTTTCCTCTCTGAGAGGGCACAGTCTCTGCAATGAAACCATGGTAACCGGATAGACTTATTCTGGTACCTGGTTGATGAGTGATCACACTGCATTTAGAGCAGGGTTTTGCACCTAGCAACAGAAATGTTGCAAACTGAGTTTTACTGTGCTCCAATTTTCTAGTCCTAGGGCTGCCCTCTGTAACCCTGTTCAATAAAATCAAGTCTTGGAACTACAGTTTTTCCCAAAGCTTTAAGATTATGTGCAATAAAGAGTGCAGAATACAGACAGACACTAGTAGACAATGAGTTCACATGAGCAATAGCTTTGAAGGATTACAAAAGCGTATGTCCTTTGCCTGTGGAGCTGTTGTCCAGTATGACTCATCTTCGGCTAGCAATTTAGATACTCACTATAATTAGGATTCAGGCATCAAAACAGAACTACAGGATTTACATGGATTATAGAAAATTAAGCTTCCCTGTGTTGAATAAAAGGAAGAAAAATATAGTAAAACATTTACAGAGATGAATTAAAAATATATATATATATACATATATTACAGTTCCTGTATATGATTGACTCCAATCATACTAGAATAGCATTGTCTCTGGTACATGCTTTTTCTTGATAACATAGGGGAGAACATGGTTGGGGTACATCCAAGTCAGCACCCTTGTTCCCCCTTTATGCAAATGCAGGCCCATATAAAGGTTTTCACACCCAAGTGAAATGTCACACGTGTTGAACTATATATACCCATAAAGGGTAACCAATACACATGATTAATGCACTACACTAGTGTCATGCCTGCAAAGCCTTGCAAATGCAGGGGTTGTTATGACAACGTTTGGTTGTGCTATGTCAGGCATTGAACATAACCCCCTCAATGCATGAGATAAGTAAGAGAGTGACATGTGTGTGAGTATGGTGCTAGCATGTGTGTGGTAGGATGAGTGTATAATGTTAGAAAGTGTGTATTAATGGTGTTGGAGTGTGTGTGTAAGTCTAGGGCAGGTGCGTCCAACATGCGGCCAGCGGGCCAAATGCGGCCCGTGTGAACTCAGCAGAGTTCAAGTGACATCACACGATTCTGCTCCAGTCCTGCTTCCTATGTGCAGTACAAGAGAACGCAGAGGGAAGCCGTGCCCCCTGCTGAAGTCTGTGAACGGCATCGAGAGCTGCAGTGCAGGTAAGGGAATGGGGGAGGGTGTTTGAATGAGTATGCGTGATTGAGGGAATGAATTTGTGAATGAATGAATGAATTAGTGTATGTGTGATGTGATAGCATGGATGTGTAAGTGCTGGAACCTAGGCACGATGGGACTGTGATTACTGTTAGCAATCACACTCCTATCATGCCAAGTCAGCAAGTACATGCTGAAACCTGGCTAGCTTCCCCCCTTGTGTATTGATGCTGCACATACAGCCACCCTTTAGTAGCAATCACAGTCCCATCATCCCATCCAGCATTTACTGGTTGCCTGGGTATAAAAGGAGTGTGATTGCTGTTAGCAATCACATTCATATCATGCCAAGTCATATTTTGTCCAGTTGTACAATAACAATATTCATTTATATATGATTGTTGACAGCAATCACACTCCTATCATGCCCAGCCAACCAGTACATGCTGGAATCTGGGTATGCCTGAGATTACTGTTAACAATCATAATATATAACTATATATAATTAACATTTATTGTTAATTATATATATATTACATTGTTATTACATTTTCTGTACAATTTTGGTGTGTAACTTACTTTTATTAAAAGTGTGGGATTTTTTATTATTTTTAAAGGTGTGTGGGGGGGTGTTTTCGGTTTCGGCTAAGTGAACCCTGAATTTTCGGTTTTGGTCCAGAATTTTCATTTCTGTGTATCCCTAGGATAAATAGAACTATTTCATTTTTACTTATCCAGAATCCTGAATTTGTAGTCACAAAACTTTCGAGGCCCACAAATCAGTGAGAGAAAAGTAAAGGTTTTGTGTCATTTACTTTATCTTAATCTGCATATTTTATTAAAGGTCATATTTTCTCACAGTGAAAAATGAGTGCGGCCCTCGCACGTATACAATTCTGATGAAGTGGCCCACTTCAGAAAAAACTTGGACACCCCTGGTCTAGGGTGTTAGTGTATGTAAATGTATGGTGTTAGAGTGCATGTGTAAGTGTATTGTATTAGAGAGTGTTGGTGTGGCTTTAGAGTGTATGTATTAGAACATGTTTATGTGTGTATTTGTGTGTGATAGTCTGTGTTTAAGAGCATGTCCTACTTAGGGGACCAAGCGCTGGCCAAATACTGTACACCGGCACTCCTAACCCTAGGTTCACCCCTTTTTCAAACCCTTTTTTCCATCCAGTCTACTTACCATCCTTACTTTGTGACCCTAATAAAACATTTGTGAGGCCCTCTCACTTTATTATCATGGGACAGGCCACATCCTCAGTGTATTAGTGGCTGAAGCATAAGGTCTGTGCCTCTCCTGGCACACACTTCCATATAAGGGCTACCGGATTTGACATCGTGTCCCAGGCTTTAGCATCATTGAACTTTGTGCATAGAAATGGAGCACACATCCAGGAGCTCACGTCCTTTGTCCTTTTGTTTATATTATTCCATACTGAGTAGGTTAACCAGGATAACCTGCCCAGGCCTGCCTAGTGCCCCTTTTCCCTTGATATCATAAATATGCTGTATATCATCATAGCTTATGCGAAGCAAAATCATGATTTTAGTGGAAAGGTAATCTGCTGTTCTAGGCAGAGAAGTGGTAATTTTTATTACATACAAATAATAGCATATTGTGCAGGTGTAATATTCATATCAATTACACTGACCTAATTGTAGAGTTGTCTTAAATTTTAAAATTTCCTTAATCACATAATATTGCACCAAATGTATGCATAAAATAGGGTGGCAAAACAACAGGAAAGCCTGGACAGGTGGTTGTAGATGACATTACTACAGACACGGTAATTTAATACTCTGATTGCAGAAACCAAAAAGTTTGCAGTCTCCCAGGTGCCTGACTTTGGCATGCTGGTTGGGATGACAAATTATTCAGATGGGCTGCAAATAATACAGCTGCCTTTGTACATACTGGTACCATTGTTAAATTCAGAAGAACAGGGAAAATACGTCAGGGGGGGTAAGAAATAATATGACAATATGGAATTTAGTTAAGGCTCGTTGGCAGAAAGTCGAAGGGCTAGTTTAGAAAATGGAGATGCCTATTCTCAAAGTGGATATCAAAATGTAATACTAAAATCACTAAAGAAAGAAATCGGTTCCATTCAATAATTGCTTGCAAGGGCAAGAAGTTTACATTTTAAAAAGGAGAAAACTAGGTTGTTACCTGAATATGGTGGGGTGGCACACATGATTTTTCAATTAGTTTGTAGGGATAGGTTTGTTAGGTGAGGTAATAGACTTGTGCACTTGGAGTATATAAACATGCCCCAGCCAAACCAACAGCGATCATATTAATGTTTTTAATCTTTTTTTTTATGACACCTTTACATTGGCCAAAGATCAGGACTTGAGTACATTGCTAAAATCCACAAACGTTAAATGTTTTTCAGGTTAGTGTCAGGTTTACATGGGACTGGTCCATCTAGTGTTCAGTGTTGGCTGCATTTTATCTGGATTTATGTCTGGTTGAACCTTCCTGCAGTCATTAAACGTCAGACTCCTCACTGGGTTTACATACCTGACAGCCATTATACCATCAGCAAGCTTCTTATCCCTTCAGAAGACTCCTCTCCCACATTCCCTGTGCCAGATTATTAGGCATCTGTCAGTGTTGATCTTGTTTTCTTTGTTCCTGAATTTCTTTCCCCTTGTGCTTGTTTGTTCATGTATCCCTTGGTACCTGTTGCTAGTGTGTCCTTGTTTCTCGATTCCTATGTTCCCACTTTGATCAACTATCTATCTGGTTTTTGGCCTTGCCTGTTTGACTACATTTGTACCTTGCATACATTGTTCATAAGCTTGACTTGTATGTTCATTCTATGTCTATGTCCCGAGCCCCAAATCATCTGCAATCGCTGGAATTCTCATTCTCATGCACTTTTGTCCCAGCCTTTTCCAATTCAGTGGCATTATCAAGGCACTCTTTCAAAATAGATAGAAACAGTAGAGACTAGCCAAAGTAGACATTTAGGGTGAAACATGATGAAAAAGATACATGTGCTTACTCAAAAGTATGGCGCTATTGTATATTTGTAAAAACAGTTTATATTCAGCAGCATAATTTAATATTCAGTGATGTCCTGTTGATTTAGGTTACAATCTGCGTTAGATTACAATCAAATTATAAACCTCTACTACACATTGTCATTTACATTTCACATTGAGCATAAATAGCACTTGTCTTCAAAAACAATCTTGGTTAGGATTACTGTGTAAAAAATAAATCACATTCCAGCTGTTTACGGAGTCTTATTCTCGGCATCTCCAATGAAAATATAGGATGATTTAAATCTTCTACCTTGGAGAGCAGCACAAATGAACAGAGTATAACTGTAATTGCAGTCTGAAAGACAGCATTTATTGAGAAGGTGAGGTGCCAAATACCTGAATCACTTTAATAACTTCTTAAATGGTAGTAGTAATCACAGGCGAAATAAATAAATTCCAAACAATAGTCATTATTCTCAACCTTATACTTATTCCATTTTACAGAGTGTGAAGCACAGTGCAATGCCTCTAATGAATAAGAACGTCACTGTGGTCTTACAATGCCAAGTGCACTTGCAAAATGTTTTATTATCCCTGTGCCAATTTTGTTGGCACCATAATTAATTTTGAATGGAAGTCACCAACTGGAATTTCAGTTTATTGATTGATTTAATTTTTTAGAACTTGCATTTTAACTCTTTAAAATATATCTTTGCCATTTCCATATTTATAACATATCTATATAAGCTTGCCTTTTAAGCATTCTATTTCAGAAAATGCACAAGTAGCCTTTCTACCTATGATGTATATACAGCTATGCGAGCTAGGGTGATAGATAGATAGATAGATAGATAATTATGTTTTCTTTTATGGTTTTATTCACAGCTCTTTGTTATAGCATATTTTCATATATAAAACACAAAACAGACATATACATGCCTGTTAACTGGCATACCACAGATTCATAATTCATTTATTTCAGTTTAGGATGCTTTCAGTAAATATAATTATGTCCTTTATATCCCTGATATCCATTGTAAGCTTCTAGCAAAGAGGAGACTCCACAGATAAATTTAAAACACATTTTTCCTCTTCATTTAGGCAATTGCTTGCACTGCTAATTTAATGTAAAGATTGTTTTCAATAATATTCTCTTCATTCACTATAAAAATATTTTTTTGTGATAAAGTCCATTTTACTTCTGTATTACATTATTTCTTTCAAACAATTTAAAAAGAAAAAATGATTAAAACAGATGTAAACAATGTGCATTAAGTGAAACTGAGGTCTGCAGTGGTACATCCCAGTGAAAGAGCTAGGATCTAAATATATACTAAAGATTTTGACTATGTAATAAATAAATATATTCTTTGTGAAACCTTTGCATTAAATGACATTACGTTCGTGTAACTTCCTTTTTTAACTAGTAAATGTTAGTGCATGTCTTCTTTTTTGTTTATGGCCAAAATGATCAATGATATCTTCCTCATAAACATATTAGAGAACCTGTTTATCTATTGAAAAATTATTGCAAGAATGTTTAATCTAGACTGTCCCATTGTACACCTCAACCAATTGCCTGAGCACACTAAAAGATCTCTCACATAGCAATTTTAATAATTTTTCCACAGTTGGGAAAATTTCAGAATCTAACCATTGATAGATCTGATTCACTGACAGATGTTCACCATGCAGTTGTTTCAGTGAAAAATCTTTTTTGCGGGAGACTTTCTAGTCACTCACTAATTCAGAGTACCTCTAACCTCCGATTTAGCACAGCACATGTCATTCAGGGACACTTACTTTCACAAGTGCATTGCCACAGATGGTGGTACAGCATGACTCCTACCATTATATAGCAAGCCAGACACAGACTGTTCTATGGCATAACTCCCACCACTATATACTTAGCCAGGATTTACAGCATGTCTACTATCTTTATATAGCAATCTAGACACAGATGTTGGTACAGCATAACTCCCATCAATATATACTGAGCCAGACGTTAAGATATTAAAGACTCAGGCCTGGAAATTGTTAAAAGTATCATATGACACAGACATTTGATAGGGTTTAATTAATAAAACTATATTATCCACAAATGCTTTTGTGCCCGTCTCCTTTTCAGTAGCTCTGCTTCTCCTCTGGCTGCTTTGTCCACTTCTCCATGTGTCTTATTTCTTTGTTCACTTCTCTGTGAACCAGGGCTCTTGCAGAATGTGCATAAGGGCAGAGCCTGGACCACTTTTATAGCCTCTCCCCCATTCCTCAATCTGAGAAAGGGTGTGCCCCGATGCTTCATCCTTTTGCGGAAGTGCACCAGGAGACCTGGTTCACAGAGAGGCTGATAATTAAAAAAGACACAGGGTCAAGCAAACGAAAAAAGAAACATCACATTTTGCTTGCCCATTTTTCCTGATTGAAACCCCTATCCATCCTTTGCCTGATCCAATAGTAATATCTTTATATCTATCTCATGCATGTTTAAATTCCCTCACTGTATTAGCCTCCACGATTTCTGCAGGGAACGTATTCCATTTATCTACTACTCAGTAAAGTAGAACTTCCTTACATTACCTCTAAGCCTCTGGCCTTCTAGTTTTGGACTATGACCTCTTCTTCTAACATTGCTCCTCCCTTTAAATAAGCTTGCCACTTGTACCTTGTTAAATCCCCTTAAGTATTTAAATTTTTCTATTGCATCTCCCCTCTCACTTCTTTCCTCCAAGCTACCCATAATAATATGTCTTAGTCTTTCCTAATAGCTCTGAGCTCCTCTGAGCTCTCTTCAATGCATCAATATCCTTCTGCAGATGGGGTCTCCAGAACTCTACACAATGAGGTTTGAACAGAGATTTGTAACGTGGCATAATCACCTTTCTCTGCTTGCTACTAATGCCCCTCTCTAAACAAACCGGAATGCTTTAAGTCATCAGAAATAAGTCCCTCTCTTTGGTTGTCCGCTGATAGAACAGTGTCCGAAATGCTATATTCTGCCTTGGAGTATTTATGCCCTAAGTGCATTGTTTTACATTAAACTGCAGCTGTCACATTCATGGCCATTCTTCTAATTTACTTACATCCTTTGCCATTTCACTATTATTATTTATGTATCTGTCTCTTATGGTGGCCTTCTCCTAGACCTGGAGACAGACAGGGACTTGTGCCGCCATTTCCCAATTCTTCGATCACTTTGCTGCATGGCTGTCCCACTTTCTTTCCTTCACCATCTCTACATTAATCCCAGGGGACTTCAATATACCTATTGATGACCCATCCTCACTTGCTGCTTCAAAACAACTTTCGTTCTACTTCTCTCTTGGACTACCTCCCCCACGCACCATGACGGTCATTAAATCAACCTAGTGTTCTCCCACTTTTGTTCTACATCTTACTTCTCCAACTCTCCCTTCTGTCTGTTGACATGCCTCCCACAATTCCTCTACCCAAGAAACCACCACAAACCTACCGAAACCTCAGTGACCTCAACACTCTACAGCTTACAGATGCACTTTGTCCACTTCTCTCAAGTATCTACTTCTCGTCCTGTCCTGATGCAGCTATAGCTCAGTATAACCATACTCTAGCCTTAGCCGATTTAGGTGGGACAGTCCCGATTTTCGGTCTCTGTCCCGCTGTCCGGCCTATCCCTTCCTTTGTTCCACTTTGCAGGGGTACAAGCTGGAGGAAAAGGAAGAAGGATGGAGGAAGAGGTAAGGGATAAGAGATGGTGAGAAAAGGGTGTAAGGGCAGTATATGTTTATAAGATTGTGTATGGGCCCTTGTAAGAGCAGTATAGTTATTTGTTAGTTGGTGTGTAAGGGCAGTGTACATGTATAAATGTGTGTGTGTAAGGACAGTGTACATGTATGTGTGTGTGTAAGGGCAGTGTACGTGTATATATGTGTGTGTGTGTCAGCCAGCATTATGGTGAACACCTGGCTGGCTGAGAATCATGGGAATTTTAGTTCACAGCTAGCATCTGCATCATGTAAGTAGTATGTCTCACTGAGCCTCATGAGAATTCAATTCAATATGTTGGTTATTTTTAATATGCATGACTGTGCTGACAAAAACAAAGCGTGTTTTAAGTGGCGATGCAAGCACGACATTGTAAAGTGCAATTGCTTGTATCGGTGAGTTCGAGTTTCAAAATAATTTTTAAAAAAAAGTGTCCCTCTTTTCACATTTTTAAATATTCCACAAAGACCCATCTCCTGCAAAGGTGTTCACGTACCATTGAACACCTGTGGAGGAAGTCTCATTCAATATATCAGAAGTGGGGCGCAAGAACATGTGGAAAAATAAAAAAACAATAATAGCGTAGTAAGTTATGACAAAAAATAAGTGTGTAAGGTGCACTCACAAAAGTAACTTCAAAAGAGGGTCATCAAAAGAACTCTGATTTTCTTAGGATCTGAAATATAGGTGAAAAAACACAAATGATGCAGTATCTTCTTATAAATCTTTAATATGGAAAATCCAAAGAATTTACAGACAAGCTGGCAGAACCGATGTGTTATGCATACAAACAATAGGAGTAAAGAGTCCCAGCCGAATCTGGATGATGATAAAAGTCCATTGTGTAAATCTGCTTCAAACTCTCAACCCGTTTCGCTGAAAAAAGATCGGCTTCTTCAGGAGAAAATACATTTATAAACGGAAAAAGGTAAAAGTTCTGCAATCTGAAGGTCTTCGTGTCGATACTCCGTTTAAATGAGTTCCTGGTGGCATCCTCACTTTAATGCCTTCATACTTGCGTGCCGGATCTGTGTCTCTGTTTGTAGATTTTCAATAAAGTTCTTTCTGAAATGCGATCGGGCAACGGAGGGAAGTGGACTTCTCATCAAGCGTCTGTTCTTGTTCATCTTTATTATAATGTGATGACAAACGGCAGCTCGGACCAGAAAATTAAAAAAAACGGGGGAACAAAGCGACTTACGAGAACCAATGAATAAATGTAGATAAAATACTGACACACGTTTGAGAGTGAGTTATTTGAGTGAATGTTATCAGATAGATTACCAAAAGAATAACCCATAAGTAGAGGATAAAGAAGAAAAGAGTATCTCAAGCAGTATAGAAGGATATCTGGTATTTGAGTATGGATATATGGATACTATTTTCCACCTTTAACACCCTTCACTGTCTCACTGCACCACACTTACCCTCCAACTTCTCTGCCCAAGAGCTTGCCACCTACTTCAAAAACAAAATTGACATCAGGAATAACGTCCAACCCCCATGGTGTTAATCATATGGTTAATCAACCTCCCTCCTAAACACGACCCACCCTCGTCTGCTTCAGTCCAGTTACACCTACTGAAGTCCACCCTGCACATTTAAATCTCCTACCATCCCTCCCTAGTGCCCTTACCCCAACCCT
>VKOC01005484.1:0-26688 GCA_009364415.1 Spea multiplicata | reverse complement strand
GCCCGCTTCTTCACTGCTGAGCGCCGTAATATGACATCATATTTTTAAATGCTTTTTGATGCGGGGGAGAACGAGGGGCGCGGAACGGTTGCTAGGCACCCCTCTCTCTCCTCCACATCAGTGTTTAAAAGCCGCTCGCTGGTGCCCGCTGTTCACTGCTGAATCATGAAATGCCGGCACCGGGACGGAGGTACAGTGCTCGTGGAGGAGAATGAGGGGCGGTTGCTAGATGCCCCTCTCTCTCCTCCGCATCAAACCCCCCCAAAGAAAACCCGGCATAAAAAGCCGCTCACCCGCGCCCCCTAGAGATGGCGCCCATGGCACTTGCCATACCCTATATACGCCTCTAGCCTACCACTACGATTTGAAAAAATCATTTTGAAATAGCAAAAAATACTTACTGCCCTATAACTTGCAAAAAACATAAAAGCAGTGAGTATTTCTAAACTCAGGACAAATAGTAGAATCTATTTAGCAGTTTTGTAGATAGGTAAAATATTTTTCAAATAAGATTGAGAAACGGGGCTTGTTTTCATTTTTTCATCATATATTTGCTTATAGGAAATTTGTGATATGATCAAAAAATGGTATCTGAAGAAAACCCTTCTTTGTTCTGGGGAAAAAAATATCTAAAACTTGTACACAAAAAAATAAAAACAGACTGGTCCTTAAGGGGTTAATCCTGAAATTGGTTTCTCCATTTCTGTACAGCCTAATTCCTTCTTTACATACCGTTGTTTAAAAAACCTAAACACTACTACATTCATAAGCTTGAGCCTTTTTTATATTTTATATATTTATAACGCTGGCGCCTATGCATTTACACAAAAGTCCCCATTTCTTGTCTGTTCACAGGAACCAAATGACTCAAGGAAGATCTTTGACAACCTGCAGTATTTGCTCAAATTCTTTTGTGCTGAACATTTCCTTAATTTGAGTGAACATTTTATTTATGTGTGCAAATGATATGCATACAATTAACATATACATTTTATACACAGTTTGTCTTTTTCATGGAATATCCTTTACAATTGGTGTGAATGTTCTGTTTGAGAGTTATGTCTAATGTCTGCATAACTACCTCATCTTTTATTATAACCTTTATCATTTTATTGTAATTTCAGTCTTGTTCGTGTCCTTGGGCTATAAAATGGAAATATGCATATATATATAAAATCGAAAAATGTTTAATATGTTGTATGATAATAATGATATCCATAACTTCTTGTATCAGAATATCTAATGTGATGGCAGATATAAATTATTGACTTTAGGAGATTAAGTGGGATTTCAAAAGGCATAGTATTATCTTGTATGATATGGAGCTCTTCCAATCTTGCTAGAATGTGCTGTTCATCAATGTAATGTCTGTGGAAACAGCGCTGCTGCTATGTTCTGATAACTTGACACACAGTAATGGTTCCTCACATTTACAGACCTCCAAATTATTTTATTTTATTACAAATACAATTATCTGGTTATCTTATTGGATTGGGCTCTTTCTTGTGCTTTTATGTTGCAGTTTGGTTCTCATAGCTCATGCTGTTGTCCGTCACCAAGGTAGGCGGGAGTTGAATCTTTGGCAAGGCAGAGTTGTAGATTTTTGTCCGTTCATAATTTTAGTCCAGAAAATACAATTGTCATATGATAGCAAAGTAGACACTGATAGATATATAGATATATATATATATATATCTATATATCTATCAGGGCTCGACAAATCCCAGGTGCCAGGTCGCCGTGGCGACTGAGAAATTTGTGCTGGCGCCTAGGTGTTTGTCAGCCTGGTAAATCCCCCAAAAATGCCCCCACTTCGCCACGATCAGGAGTCTGGGAAGACCAGCACAGCCATCCCGAGCCCGCCCCCAAGCCAGTGATCACTCCCACAGAGTGATTCTGTAGGCTGAAAACAATTGCGTTTTCAGCTGCCACAGACGGCTTCAGGGAAGGGGGTTGTGTGTTGATTGGGTCCCCACACAAGTGTGATAGACCTGACACAACATCCCCTTGCTGCCTGATCGCTCCATGAGAAAGACAGTGCAGCGTTAACCCCTTTAGTGCCGCAATCATTTTAGGGGTTAATTCCCATTTTTTACGGGGCTCTGCTGCTGGTGGTCTGTCCAGGCAGACCAGCAACAGCACAAACAAGCCCCCACAAGCTCTTTGATGACTCCTGTAGGCTTCCATGCATCAAAGTCATCAGAGACTCCTCCCTGCAATGGCTGGTCTATAGACCAGCTTCAGGGACAGGGAGGGAGGGTTCTTCGGTCATAAGTGTGTAGACCAGCCCTCCCCTGCTGCCTGAAACAGATCAGATTTTTGTTACTACTTTTATTATTTAAAGGGGAAACCCACTTAAAAAGTGGTATAGCTGTGTAGGTAGGATGTATATAGTGTGCTTTGCTAGCTAGTTTTAGGTGAAACAGTGTGTTGAAAAACGTACCTGACGTCATGATGTCGTGGGACGCCGCACTGTGCTGAAAATAAGTGTGAAATTTTGCTCCATTATTTGGGGCATAAGCAGCTTCCGTACATAGATGATGATGTAGCATGGTATGCTGCAGGTAATTTAAATCAAAAGTTTAAAATAAAATAAAACATTTACTATGTATTACTTAACATACTTACTTACTTCACAAGGAGGTGACAATTTCCCATTTAACACTGCAAATTTTTTAAAACTCTTATTTCCATACTCCTCAATAAGACCACATATTGGTTTGGAAGGGACAGATGTGGTGTTCGGTGTTTTTACAGCTCTTGTGGTGCCTCCGTATAAAAGTGCTAACAATAGTGCTTTGTAGTTGCAAAGATTTATGATGGCCTTTTTTATCTTGACAGAACTTGTCAAGATCTGGGAAGATTTATTATGGAGAGCCTATCCGAACCCCCCCCCCATTTAGATTCTGCTTTGAGCATCTCATTCTGCAGGTGCAGTATTCACAGTGTGCGTGCCTCCAATGCTAATCATCTCCTGCAATATTAAACTAAACATACATGTTATAGAAATATGCTGTTATATTCCTGACATCCTGTGACTTTCACACCAATCTGTTCTGGGGTAAAAGCAAAGCTTGTGAAAGCCTTGCAACACCAATGGACACTGATGCTGCTGGGTTTTGCCAAAGCCACCAGTTCATGAGCTCAGTATATGTTTTACTATGAAGGCAATATTTCCTGTGATTGTTTGTAAAATGTAGGCCAAAGCTGCTTATAATAACTAAACCACACCTTTTTGTGTATGTATATGTGAATATATATAATATACAGTGGGTATAAAAAGTCTACACACCCCTGCTAAAATGCCAGGTTGTTGTGATGTTAAAGAATGAGACAAAGAAATAAATCCTTTTATTTGCCAACCTGCCCCCCCCCTGTTATGTACATCTGCCCCCAGGCTTGCCACTCTGCCCCCAAAAAGGACTTATACCCCCCTATATGCCACTTTGCCTCCCTGATATGCATTATACCCTCCTATATGCCACTCTGCCCAATGATATGCCTTTTAACCCCCTATGTGCCTCTCTGCCTCCAGAAATGCATGGCATATAGAAGGTTAAAAGGCATATCATGGGACAGAGTGGCATATAGGGGGTTACAAGGCTTATCATGGGGCACTCTGCCTCCAGAAAAGCCTTATGCTCACCCCCAAACTTACCAGTGCTTCTGACTTCCTGGTGTCTGGTTGGGCAGCGGGTGGAGGCCGGTGTTACTTACACCGTGGCTTCTATGGCTGAACACTGGAAAGTCATGTGACGACGGTCATAGAAGCAGAAGTGTCAGCAGTAGCAGGGGTTGTCTGCATCCATCGAGCGGACATTAGCCGGCTGCCAGAGAAGAGAATTCCCCGCAGCGCTGGGGAAGGTATGTGCGTAGGCAACCTCTGCTGCTGCCCGCGCTTTCGCCGGCGCCCGGTGATAGAAGCCTTGGTGGAAATGCCAGCAGCAGCTGAGGTTACCAGATAGGATGTTCCAGGTCCCCTCCAGCTATTTGAGGTCTGATTAGAAGACTACCTCAATTATAATACTAGGGGTATTTTTCAGAGCATTTGCTCTGAAAAAACCTTGTCCTATAATCAAGCAAATATAGTACGTTGTAGCAGGATAAAATCCAGCCCTCGGCATAGTATTACATTTTTTTAATATAAATTTATGATATTTTTTTTTTATAAGTTATGAGTGGGGTACTGTTTACTATGTGTGCTTTGGCTGTCATAGATCAACAAAGTAAAAACCTCAAAAATAAAATCTTATTAGTTTTGTGTGCAAGTATGACTTGTCACCAGGTCAGTTTCCAGGTTGCTTTAAACACCTGCCAAAGCTTATTTATTAATTTATAAGGCCTATAAGAAGTACCTACTTAGAGACTTTCTAATAAAACAAAAACTACTTTTGATCCAAGGTTATTGAATGGTTTTCCCACCCTCCAGCAATCATTTATCCGAGCTTCTCTAGGGCATCTCTGCCAGCCATCTGCATCTGTGCTGGGCACTGCTGCGGGCTAGTCAAGCTTTCTTGTTCATATTTCACAGTAAATGTATTGCATTGACTTTGTGTTGCATCAGACTTCTTTCCTATCCCTTAAGACTTGTGCGGAAGTTTCTGCACCATACAGGCACAATATTGTCAGGGATGAAGTGATCCTAGATGCTTATGGTTTCTCTTTAGTCGGCATATCTGTTTGCGTATCCAGCACACGTTGAAACTGCTGATATTTGTCTTATTTTGCAGCATATGAAATATATATACTTAAAGGGTAAGATTTCGTTAAAGAGGGTCCGTCAAATTATGCAGCATATGAAATATATATACTTAAAGGGTAAGATTTCGTTAAAGAGGGTCCGGCATGCAAGCTTACGCATAAATATTTTTCATTATTATTTCAGAAGAGAAGGTACAAGAGAAGATACAAATTTCCAAGAAAGAAAAAGCAAAGCAAAGGCGGGAGCGATGGCTGCAGAGTAAGAATCCCTTATTTTAACTGATGTTCTTCTGTGCCCTCATAGACATGAGAAATATGTCAATCAAAACATTATACAATTCATATCTTCACTTTGCATTTTGCTATATTGACACATTGCATTATACATTACTTGTAGAAATCCACTTGGTTTGCTTCTATACAATGCATAACAGTTGCAATACATGTTCAAACTACTTCAGTAACATATGTATGTAGTATGTATGTATATATATATATATATATATACACCGTATTTGCCTGAATATATTCGGGGTTTAGCACAGGAATGCGCAATTCATATCGCCCCATGCCCGGGACATGCAGGGGACCTGCATCCTACTCTCCAATATGCTCAGACAGCCTCCCCTGCCAGCACTTTCCACGTATATGGGGGGGACAGAGTGGCAGCATATCTAGTACACTAAGAATCAAAATATTCCTTTAAAAAAGCACCTAACTTTTCAGGTGCGGCCTATAATCGCGCCAATACGGTTTATATGATTGTTGACCTTATTTACATGTGCCTACCCAGAATCCCTTGTGGTTGTGGCAGCACCATGAGATTTCTGAGGGAAAAACAAGCCTTCTGGCTTGTCTGGTGTCTGTAGATGTGTGTTTAATAATACTTCTAATATACCGTATTGGCCCGAATATAGGCCGCACTTCGGGGTTTAGTGCAGGAATGCACAATTCGTATCGCCCGACTGCATGTCCTGGGCGCCGGGCAGGCAGCAGGGTTAGGATACAGATCCCCCGCAGCGGTGCAGGGGACCTGCATCCTACTCTCTGATACGCTCAGACAGCCTCCCCTGCCAGCACTTCCCACGGGGGGAGTGCCGGCAAGGGAGATTGTCTAAACGCATCGCGCAGACGTTCACCGGCAGCTGCGATGCGAGCATAAACAACCTCTGCTGCTTGGGGACAGAGTGGCAGCATATCTCGGGGGAGGGGGGGTAGAGTGGCAGCATATCTTGGGGGGGTACATCTTCGGGACAGAGTGGCAGTATATCTCGGGGGGGGGCAGAAACTTTTTTCTTTAAAAAAGCACCTAACTTTTAGGGTGCGGCCTATATTCGGGTGCGGCCTATATCCGTATATATAATATATATTATATATAATATAGCCAGTTGCCTGATTCCTGTTATGCATGCCCACCCTGGCCCCCTCTGCCCCCAACAATGAGACAAGCGCGCCCCCTCTGCCCCCAACAATGAGACAAGCGCAAGTGCTAATCACGCTGTATCAGATATTAACCTAGTGCTAATGTTCATGAAGTCCTGTCTCTTGGAACAATGACTGCTAACGCCTGTGCGTTTGAAGAAACCAGGTTCTAGTATCCACAAGGGCAGCCAGTTCCGGGGTAAGCAATAAATAAAAATCAGTATAACAACTGATATAAAAATCAACATCATAAAAACTCCCCCACAGCCAGTTTGTTTCTGATATTGATTTTTATGTATTGCTTGCCCCCGGAGAAACAAACAGGCTGTGGAGGAGTTTTTATGATGTTGATTTTTATAGTAAAACAATGCAGTTGATTTGGGTTCCTGTAGTGAAAATGTTTGCTGACCTTGGGCATTCAATACGGTTAAGTTAGAGGAAGGGGATTCATAGACAGTGAAATATGATTTTTGTTGAAATTTTATTTTAATAAATGCAATGTGTGTTTTGGTAATTTTCTACTATAGATGTATTAATAAAAATAGCTGCATTCTACCCCTACCCCCAAATGTTTCTTCTAATTAGGCCATTAACATCTTGGATACATAGTAAATCTGTTTATGTAAATTGCAAGAGATTATATAGCAAGTTGGTGTGAACTGAATTTGGCAAAATGCAGATTTACATTAGTGTAAATATGGAACCAGTTCAAGGGTATATGTTTTTCAGTGGTCATAATGCACCAAAATGAATTGTTAATTATTGTGAAATGGCTCTACTCTCCTAATTTTGGTAGCACATTTACTTGTGCTTTTAATTTTTTTTCTTGTTAGTCTCCAGTTATCAAATTTATCAAAGTTATCAAATTCCAACATTTACCAAGCTAATGAATCCTAACAGCCTCTATGCAGAAAAACATACATACATTACTCAACCCTATGAGTAAGATTCATAGAGATAGGTAGTTGCAGAAACATGTGTCTCTGCACATCCATTATTCTGGTCTTCCTTAGTACTTTCCCAAAAAAGGTGAAGCTATGGCGTGCCCCATAGGAACAACCTCTCTACGATCGGGGGAGAGTGTGTGTGCGTGAAGGCGCTCCAGGAGGCCTAGTTAACAGAGCAGATAGATGTAAGAAAAGGACCAAGACAGAAGAACAAGAGTCAACACAAGAAACGGAGGAGGGACACGGAAGTGGTCGTCGGAAAACTTAGGGAGACATTAAGAGATGAGATGGCCATGGCGACTGAGAATTTTGTCCTGGAGCCTAGGTGTTTGTCAGCCTGTTACATCCCAAAAACATGCCCCCACGTTGCCACAATCGAGCCTTTGATCAATTCTGTAGCTGAAAACGTGATTGCAGCAATTGAGTTTTCAGCTGCCACAGACAGCTTCAGGGATGGGGGTTGTGTGCTGATTGGGTGGGGACCTGAAACACCATCCCCCTACTGCCTGATCGCTCCATGAGCCCGTTAAAAACAGCCTGGTCCTTATGGAGTTTAAGAAATTTGCAAATTTTGCTGTTTAAAATAATACGAATAAGAATGTACTAGTGAACAATGTATGAGTTCAAAGACCAGCTTTGAGCTAGTGCAGATTTCCTAGGATCCGCTAGGCAGGAGAACAGTACTTTTAGGGGTGGCTAGATGCTTAGCTTAGATGCTATCCTGCTGTTGTAGGAGAAGAGTAGGCTTTCAACCTCATGTTAGTGCATATGTTTTTACCATAAGTAATGAAATGATTCAGTTTACAGTTGGTGATTATCTATGTATATGGAACTAAAACCAAGATGTGATAATCAAGCCAAACCTTCATTTTTGTACTGTTTGATGTTGGTTATCATTGATCGTTGTCGAATTAAATGGTACACACGGTGATCTAAAAAGGCTCTAAATATTCTCTAGACTGTGGTTAGGGTCCTCTTTACCTAATTTATCGGTTTTTCCTTTTCAGTTCTTCTTTGTCATACCCATTGAATGTTTATTGTAAGAAATGCTTTGTAACATTGTAAGCGCCATATAAACAAAAGATAGTAAACAATGATTTCTAATCCTATAAAAGAGGGCATATGACTGTAGATTTAACGTAGTTTAAAGATCATTGAGCACAGGGTTGACTACAGGTTTCTGAAACTTCCAGTTTCTGAAACATTTAATTTCAGTGTGCTTATTATAAAATGCATCAGCCCAGCGTCAGAACACACGTAAGCATGCACATAAAAGCAGTTGATGGAAGCAAGCCATGGCAGCAGTTCTATCAAAATCTTAGTCTGGAATGGATAATTTACTCATATGTCACAACCATGTATTATTGCACCTCAACATCTGTGTTCAATTGCATTTTGTGGCTGGCTTCACTCCATTTCAAAGTGAGCTGACTCATTCAGAGTTTGGGTGGAAAATATTATTTTGGACTAAAGAGCAACAGAGACCTAGCATAAGGAGGATGGATTAAAGTACCAATGAAGCCCATAATGATGTTTCTAATAAAATAATATGTCTTATATTTTCCTTCCCATCATCTGAATTTATAAACTGTTTTTCTGTGTGAAAACCATTTGAACTACTTCATCACCTGTTGGTGTTTTAAAATGCTGTTGCCATAGGAAAATGTAGGCAAGGTTTTGTGTGATGCTATGTACAGCATATCATTAGGCTAGAATGCAATGTGTACAAAAATAAGTTAAAAAAAAAAACAATTTTATAAATGTGGTTTGATTATAGATACAATTTCACTATACGTAAACCTCAAGAAACCTAGATTGTTGATTTTGTGTATTTTATGCTACTGTTTCCTACTTATTTGGTCCATTTTGGAATTTGGATACTGCCTCCTAATGCCACATTGCTTTTAATTTGTCATAGAAATTGAATCTCTGGCACTTGCTCAGAAGAGACTAAAAGCTGAGGTGAAGAGAAAAACTACTCCAGTAGTTGGGGATATGCAACCACTTGCGGATGCCCTTCCTGATCTTTCAGAACTGACCACTGTTCGGAAACCTAGAGCAATAAAAAAACAGCCTATGTGGTGAGTATTTGCCATCTGAGCGCTTCCCTCAGAAGTGAAATTCTCTCAATTTACCCCAGAGGCTCCATGTTTTTACTCCACTCTAGGGGACAAGGAGCTTCTAAATATGTCATTGAGATGTCTCCTTTTGTGCCAACCCTGTTATATTAAGGAGATACATGCTCAATTTAATGTATTAATATGGTCTTGGGCTACATGCTCTGCTGGGAGAGGAAAAAAAGAATTTGAAAATTAAGTTCAGATTTGATTTAATTTGATTTCTCAAATTAATAATCTCACTGTAGACTTTTCCCAGTGTTTCATTCCCGGGACTAAATTGCACTTAAATGTAAATATTCTTAAAGTTCCTCTGCTATAGGTTTAATTTTTAATGACCTAAGTTTGTTTTCGTTTAAAATTTTGCAAAAGCAACATTGTACTGTCTTTTGTAAAATGCTTGCATTAGACCAGGATTGGCTGAATATTAAGAACAGCTATTAGTGCATATCTTTTTATATAATTGTTTATCTCAGAGCTAGTGGTGCATGGTGGACAGATGTGGCATTGTGAGAATGGAGGATTAAATTCTACATTGACGTGTAAAGGATCTTGTTTATAGCATTTACATTTTTAAGCTCACATCAAGCCCACTAAGGAATTAGGAGGTTTCTAGGTCATTATTGTTTTGTTAATCCTGTGGTTTAGGCTCACATTTACTGAGTACTGCAGAATGGTAGTGCACCTCCTATATCTGGATGATGCATTTAATTTAATGTATTATTATAGATTGCAAACGTATTCTGCAACTCTGTACAATGAATATTTTTTGTAATTTAAATGAGTACTGTTCACCTTGAGGTACTTAAAAGTTTTAAATGTGCTTCTTTATTGTTCATTACTCATGATGAATTATGTGCCTCTATTTTTTAATGGTCCCAACTGATCAGTAATGGAGTGGGGGCTAAATGCAGGCACTTCAAAATCAGCATGTGTAGTAAAAAATGGCATATTTGGGGGGGAAAACAGTACACTTTGTAATACTTTTAATTTCGTTATTTATAACTACCCACACACTGTATATTACTTGGAAAGCATGTTATGAGCTAGGCATGATTGCACAGTAAACTGCAGAGATTTAAACAGATCAACACTACTATTGCAGTTTATCATATATATATAGTTGTGTACCAAAAGGGGAGCTGCTATTTTCCCATCATATCTGTGTTATATGTCCTAGTTTTCTAAAGGTACTTGAGTGACACAGATTGTGGGGCTCCCTTGTCAAGACTCAATATAGATGACATAGGAGCTCTAGAGTAGGTTTACCATGATTTGAGATGTGTAGCCTGTATCTACTCTCCAATTACGGGTATTGCTTTCAAAGAGTATGCCTACTATCATAGGCTACCAGGCTTTAGCTAATATGATGTAACATTTTCAGTTTCTGAACTTTATGAATTATGGCGTGTCATCGGAATTTATGCTTGAAAATTCAAGAGTGCGAGATCAGTGGAAGAAGGGATTTCTCTCTTTCATGCCTGTGAATCTTTAAACATGCCTTTGCTTTAAAAAAATATATCTCATAAAACAATTTATGGTTTTAGAACTAGTCTCCACACAGCTGACAGAGACCAGAATCCCAGAGCTCATAGTAAAAAACATAGGTTAATCATGTAAAGGCTTCTGCATTTAATTGCTCTGTAACAATAACTTCTTTTTTCCATATCTGATGAAGATAATCCATAAACATGTCATGAAGGCTTGTTTAAAGACATCTATAATTGATGTGTGGATAAAGCCTTCTGTACTCCTTATTAATAAAAGATTAATCCCTACTGGAAATCCAGATTCCCTTCTGCTGTGAAAAATAAACCAGCTCCGATTGGAGGATAGGAAGGTGACGTCTAATGTATAATAGCAGCATAGTAAAGGGCGTTTTTTTTATATATTAAGAAAATACAGATCCCCACTATGAACTATCCCACCAAAAAACAATAGGTTTGCTCCTGCCAAACACCAAAACCAGCCTTTCCCCCTTCTCATATTTGAATCTTGTTTGTTTCATGCAAGGTACATTTGGAATGGAAAAACTAATTTTGTAAAGAACAATTAAAACGCATAGCTAGTTAAAGTGGGTTGGTTATATTGCATATTCCAGCTCAGTACTTTAAATAAACTGGTAAGTAATGGTTTTTATAGAAACATAACTTGTTTCTTGCAAAAACTTTAGTCTATGATAGGAAAGGTATTCTCTGCTCTGCCCCCTGAGCTGGTGTGTGAATCACACTTGAAATATGTTGATACAGAATGCTGTGTGCAAATAAGTCAGAGTAAATTGTACTACTGTATAACAAAAAGCCAGATCCTAAGATTGACTTGGTTACCTGTCTCTGGTCTTGCGTATCAGGGCTGTCCTTGTAACAAGTTTTAAGTGTGTATGTTTGTGAAATACAGTTCCAAAATATTCATGTGTTCCATCACGTATTCCGCCTTTTACTTTACTAATATTATAGTAGTGTATATTTCTTCTGCCCCATGAAAAATTATGACATGATTTTGCTGTTTGGCTCTTAGTCTTGTAGTCAGACCTCTATTTGAGGTCCGGTTATAAGATGACCTTGTATATAAGATGAGGGGTATTGTCTTTTATTCAAGCAAATACAGTATTTTGCTTTTTTTGTTCCATTTAAGCAGCTCATTCTTTAGTGTTTTCCCCTGTTGAATATTTAAAACCTGCAAGCACATTCTTAGTACTAGTTAAAGGGTACAGGAATTTGAACCCATATCAATATTGGGTGCACTTAATAACTTTCAGGGCTATCCTAGGCCATTCCAATGGGAAATAGAGTCCGTTCCTAGCTTATGTTGCTATATGGGTGCTAGGGGCTACCTAAACAATGGCGTGAAAGCAGGTAGCAGCATTGCTGTAGACAAAAAGGGTCCAAAAATATCACAAAGACCCACAGCAAGGATACTGAAAGTGACTTTTTTTATTGTAACACAGGGGTAAAAGCATTTATGCATGCCTTATGTGTTTCAAGCTACACAGAGCTCTTAATCATGGCTTCCCAGGCTAGCTCTCCCTCTTCTTGGGGAGTGGCTTGATGAGGAGGTGGAGCTAGCTGTACTTGGGCCCCATATAGCCTTAAATTGGCTGGGGATAGGGCGTGGTAATGAGCAAGTGCTACTCCCCTGTATGGATAAGGAGGAAAGTCACACATAGAGTTCCTAGGTATGCCTATGTTCTTAAACTGTTTCCTTTTCTTTTTTAAGCAACACGAAAAAGATATGCGAACCAACAAACTATAGCAAAATGAAGCCAGCGCAGAAACGCAAGATCGTGTAAGTACATCACTTTCCAGTGTAACTAAATAATTATATAACGAATGGTAAGACTTACATCAGGAAAAATGGGCAGACTAGATGGGCCGAAAGGTCCTTATCTGCCATCAAATTCTGTGTTTCTAGATATGCATGGAATTACTGTATATGTTTGGGGAAATTTTTGGAATTGATAATTTGTATCATTTTAGCATTCTATGTCTATCTTGAAAACCCTTTCAAAATCCTTTCAAGCTCAAAACTCTCTTGGTTTCATTCTTGATATGCTGACCAAGAACATGAACTTTGAATGTGCTATCTATTCTAACAATTTTGTGATAGTATCTATTGCTTTACCACAATCTGTTTTCCTAGTTTGTCCCTCTGGAAACAATCTAAATAGATGGATCAGCTGTTTAGCATCTGGCTGGCAGCCACATAACATGTTCAAACCTCTAGCAAAAAGGTGGGAAACCAAGAGAGACCGAGAATGTTATTCTTTGCCACCAGCCATATTTTAGTGATTAAATATATTACATTTCCTTATAGGGTAAATACCCCTCTTTAACAGTTTGTAGGATGTCATTACTCAAATTCTCTTCATTGTCATTCGCAATTAAACAAGAAAACACTGCTATTTTCACACAGATTTAAAATATTCTACAATGGATCATGGGGTACATTTCGTTGTCTGCTGACACCATTAAAATATTTTTTAATATTTTAAACAGTGTACATTTTAATTTTTGTACTCCTACGTGTATCTATAACCTAAAGGCTTAGAATAATCTACAGAAGTGTTTCGTTTTTAAACACTGTTTATTAGTTTTTAATGATAGGATAATATGTTTGTGTGTACATGAGATAATTAACTGAAGCTGTTATTCTATAAATGCCGTTTTTGGACTTTTGTAACGATTTTGAGTTACAAGGTGAAATGCTAGGACAGATGGTAAATATACTTTAGAATATCTAGACTCATAGCAGCATTCATTTGAGGTTGAAGGCTCTTTCATCTTTTTGCTTGTGCTATTTGCACACATGGAAAATTACACAGTTACCTGTGATAGTGACTTTGGGGATCAGGATTAAATCCACTGTTTCTTTCAGTCGCCAGGCTTTGGAATAGAATTCTTTTACTATCTGAGCATGTTAAAGCATGTTTGATGCCCATAATATGTGGATATGCAACATTTCATGATTCACATCACCTCTCATCTCTGTGTGGTTTGCTTTGGACTGCAAACAATGTTTTTTGGCTCACATCCGTGATTTTCATAAAAGTTATGATTTCACAGACCCCTGGGAACTAGAGCGACTTGTCAATCATAACAGCCCATTTACAGAGAGACCTGGCACAGCTGCCACATCTGGAGCACTGGTGTGTTTTTGTAACACTCACTGCAGCCTGTCAATGATTAACCCAATTGCAGCTGATAAGGCCAGTCTGCTTTCCCAATGAAAATCTATGCAGACCCCTTACAAGTTTTATCTTCAAATTTTGTTAGTTATATTTACCCTTTATTTGATCATGGTGAATATGTTTACAATTTTTTTCAGGCAGCTATATTTTAACTTTGCCCATCATTAATGTCTCTCTCTGGGGTGCTTTTTAAAAATAAGTCATTATTATTCTAAGAGACATTTACTATCCTGCTTGCATGTTGGGGCTCTAGTCTGTTTTTGTATCAGGTTTTGATCTGTGCAGTGCCGACGGAATGTGTTGCTATTCCTAATGGCACACACAGGCTTAAAATCTTTTCAACAATGTAATGACAATTCTTAACTAATGTCTCTTGTCTGTTTATTTTGTTTTTTTGTTATAGAGAAGAAGAAGTATCCCGTGTCCAGGAAATGCTTAAAAACCCCTCCTACAAAGCCAACCCACTAGCAACTGTGGGCCAGCACCTTCTGAAACGCATGAGAGAACAGCAAGAGCAAAATCTGCACTAAAAACTGCTAAACTACACAAAGTGAAAGTAACAAGCCATAGTAAACTAATAGACAACTCTTGACTAGTGTAATAGGGTTTTGCATT
This sequence comes from Spea multiplicata, assembly GCA_009364415.1. Classification (NCBI taxonomy): domain Eukaryota; kingdom Metazoa; phylum Chordata; class Amphibia; order Anura; family Pelobatidae; genus Spea; species Spea multiplicata. The sequence continues at coordinate 12,199 of VKOC01005484.1, read as the reverse complement.
TTTGAGGGAGTTCTAAGCAGAGTAAAATTACTGGGACTCTGCAGTCTGTTGGGGCTACAACAAAATAAAACAAAATAGTAGGTCACATGGAGTGTCGAACCAGGCATATAACCGAGCTGGATGAAGGAGGAAGTGAACTGTGCTCCGATTAAACTTTGGTTGGAGTTAACCATACAGGAAAACAATGCATTGTACAAATGCTATTAACAAATGTATTATGATATACCAAAGAAAGAAAAAAATAAAAACAGAAAAATACCTACATCATCTTTGCTGTTTAAAGAAATCAGTATAAACTGGGACTAGCAGCATTATTTAAAATAAGGTTTTTATTGTAAGACAGGATACCACATATGTATACCACATAGGTCACACTATAGGCCATCCAACATTCAGATGAAGTTTTAAAGAATCAAATGCTGATTTACAAGAAAGTTGTATTGCAGAATGCATGATAATCATGTCATTATTAGTTTACTTGATATAAAAATTGTTCAGCTGGTAAAATATTATCAAACAGCTCCAGTACAATGTCTAAATAAGTACAGTATTTGCTTGATTATAAGACTTTATAGAATGGCAGGTAGAGGAGCACCCGCTGCTAATTAAAAGAACATCATGTTTATTGCTTTTCTGAAAGTCAGTTCTTTGTAGTCATATGCGTCTGTTTACTAAATGGAGGTTTTGCTGGAAAGTTGTGGGTTCAACTCAACAATTCAACATTATGAAATCCAGTCCCAGTGAAGTACTGCAGGAAGTATTTGGCTGGCCCGACAAATCTACTGCCTGCACCTATATGATGTACTCCCCCTAAATCAGCATTGGTTCAACAAGAATTATGTGATATCTCATGACACCCTGGGCACATGCACATAAACTGCTCCCATCAGTTGGGCCATGGAGGGAGCTGTTGCGATAAATAATTTATTATTATTGAAGGATGCAGGTAGTGTGCTTTTTAATATTGATTCAATCATTACCTGTTTGCTTTTCTTAAGTTAGTTGTAAATATACAGTTCCCATAAAATGCACTTGAAACATTGCACTGTGCCATCTTCTATTTTAACAGCAGCCTGAGGCATAATCTGTTCTCTGGAGACCAACAAGGTAGCAAGGTTTTTCCTTTCATCTGCTTTTTTCCTTTCTCATATCCTGCATTGGATCTAAAAATACTCACTGCCACTGCTTTCCTATAGAGTTATCTATGTTTTTAACGACCATTCAGAGCTGAACCTTAAACAGGGAGAGCTCTGAAAGCAAGCCAAGGTATTTAAATTTTGTTTTATCAATGTACCACATCTTTTTATACAAAGCATATTTTTGTGCAAAAAGTTATGATGTTGTGCACTTTATTTTAGTAGCAACCTGGCAGTGTTCCATTTCTTGTCGTGTTAAATTTTGCGTGTATAATGGTAAAACAAATAGTCATATTAGTGGCTGAACAAATCATAAGGGTTTGTGAGAAATCTAGGCCGATAGTGGATGCATCCTGGTAGGGTAAGCAATACACACATACACGTGATTCATCAGACCAGTTTACCTTCTTCCATTGCTCCATGGTCCAGTTCTTATGCTCACGTGCCCATTGTAGGCGCTTTTGGCAGTGGACAGGGGTCAGCATGGGTACCTTGGCAGCTCCATACGCAATAAACTGTGATTCACTGTGTGTTCTGACCCCTTTCTATTGGAATAGCCTTAACTTTTTTAGCACTTTGAGCTGCAGAAGCTTGTCTGTTGGATTTGACCACACAAGCCTGCCTTTGCATTTGTCAGTCGATTAGATTGTTGCGCTTTTCCTGCTTCTAACATATCAACTTTGAGGAGAAAATATTCACTTACTGCCTAATATATCTAGGTCTGCAACAACTAATCGATAATGAAATTCGTTGGCAACGAATTTCATTATCGATTAGTTGAATCGATTTTTTATTATAAAATGAGCATTTGCTCATTATATAATCCGTTTCAGTGACTCACAGCAGCAGTTCCTACTTACAGTTCCTCCCTGCAGTCACTGCTGATTGGCCCACCTACTTCCTTCTTCCAGTCCCTCCCTGCAGTCACTGCTGGAGGAAGAAAGGGGCGGGGCCAAATTGATGGTTGGCTCCGCTCATTTCCTTAGCATCGACATGGCTGTGGCACTCATCTAACTGGATGTATAAAATTTATACTTGGGCTGCCTGAAAGTTAGGGGAGGTGGGGGTTTAATTTAGGGGCAGTTATAGTTAAATGGGGTGGTTTAGGGTGAATTCTTAGGCGGGAGTTGTGGTTGATTGGCGGTGGTTAACTTAAGGTGCAGTTAAAGGTAAGGGGGGGGGGCAAACTAAGGGGAATGTAAATCCCGGGGCAGTGAAGATTAACCCTGTATTTATTTATAAAAGTATTGTGAACGAGTCTGCAAATCTATGAGGGCACTATGGCATATCAGGGGGGTATACGGCATACCTGAGGAGGACGGAGTGACATATCTGCGGGTATAAGGCGCATATAGGGTATATAAGGCATATGTGGGGAGGGCAGTGTGGCAAGCCTGGGCTCAAATGTGCATAACTGGGGAGCAGGCTGGGAAATAAAAACAAGAAATGAATTTTTATCAAAGTTTTTTTATTCTGCCGTTTTTTTATCCGATATCGGAAAAATAATCGGCCAACTAATCGATTATGAAAATAATCGTTAGTTGCAGCCCTAAATATATCCCACGCACTGACGGGTGCCATGATAACAAGATTATCAATGTTTATTCACTTGTTAGTGGTTATTGTTGATTGTTGGACTTAGAAATCAAATATACCTTTAATACTTATCAATACATTGTAACACAATTTTATGAGAATACAATGTATGCCCACAAAAGGTTGTATTGTCTGGCTCAATGACATCAAAATAGTTCCAGGAGGCAGGTCAAATTTAAAAAGGATTTGTCTATGTAGATGAAAAAAATCTTATTAGTATAAGAGGAGGGGATAGGAAATGCATAATAAAAGTGATGTAAATTAGATTTAAAACAAGTAAATATGGAAAAGTAAAATAAATTATTTTTGTGTAGGGAGAAGTGAGTGTGGGTAAATGAAGAGTGGGCAAGAAATACTTCCATGTTGAATATAATGTGGAAGAATTAATGGGAAAACTATAGTAATATAAAGTATGGCCCAATCTAGTGACTATTAGCTGTGATTTAAGGGTTTACAATGTTTTGTATATTAACTTATGGTTAAGCACATTGGGGAAACCACTATGACCTTATAATGATGTCTATGAAGAAATATATTCTCTATAAAAGATTTATTGTCTATACACAGTGTAATTGGTTCACCAAGAGAGCTGTAGTCACTCCCAGAGATCACCCAGATCCTCCCGTTGTCCACAAAAATCACTTCCAGCACCAGTCAGCATGCACATCTTGGAACCCTGCCATGTGTAGCCAATAAGTAGACACAACTACCTTCAATTGAGTACGGCAAGAATGAACATTTGATTAAACAGAATACGGCATATTTATACACAGAAGCATCAAGACAACAACAGAACAAAAGGGCTGAATCACATCAGTACATAATTGAATTACATCACTCAAGATTTAACTAGAACAACTTAGTTTTTTAACTTAAGGTGCAGGCCTGCGGGGAAACCATGACCATGGAAAGGGGCCTCCCAGGGAGTGAGCAGATAGTCTGTACATTTTAACCTGTATTGACAAGTGACACCCCCTTATTTCCCCACATGGAGTGCATTTAACCCCTTCAGGACCGGGATTTTGATACTAAGGTGGCGCTAAAAGACCAGCGCCGTTTTTGTGTTTTTGCTATGTCTTCAACTGAAATTTTTCTCATCAATTAGTGCAGCGCTTGACAAATTTGTTGGGAATCTAGGCGTGAGCTAAAAAAGTTAGCCAGGATTTTTTTAAAAACTAACAGTTGGTCAGGAGTGATCTGATCATCATCAGCCCACTTACTAAACTCACAGTATTTGACCTGGAAACACCCTGGACTTTCAGGTCAGTGCTGGTTTTTTGGGTTTGTTTTTTTTTTAACTCTTTCAATGCTGATGTTCTATTAGAGCACTGCATTGACTGATATTTAGTCACCACAAGCTTGCGGAGATACATGTTAACCCCTGCAGTGCCACGAATGTGTCATATACAATTGTGGCATTGAAGGGGTTAACGCTGCACTGTCGCTCTCATGGAGCAATCAGGCAGCAGGGGAGGGTTGGGGCTGGTCTCCACACTCAACCCTCTACCCCTGTCCCTGAAGCTGCCTCTGAGACGCAATAGCTGGTCTATTGACCAGCCATTGCAGGGAGGAGTCTCATTGATGACTCCTGTAGGCTTCCATGCCTATAAGAGTCATCAAAAGGCTTGTGGGGGCTGGCTTTTGCTGTTGCTGGTGCTTCCAGGCAGCCAGGGACCGTCCATTGTCCTAAAGGGGTTAATCCCAGGCCGCTGAAGTCCTCTGGTAGGTAGTCATCCTTCAGCTCTGGACACCACTGTGCGGCCTGCCAATACATGGCTCAGTATCCACGATCCACAGTTATTTCAAGTTGGAGCAACTTCTCAAACTCGGCCACCAAGTCCTTTTGTAGCTGCTCTCCCACATATGGCATTTGTCAATTTAGTTGTAGCACATACCATTCTTTGGAGGATGGGAGGACCATTCCCCAAACACCCTGGTACATCATTGAGAGCCTTCATCCAAGCATTCAGTTAGCTCTCGACTCTGCTGCGCACCAACATGTCCTGTAGTGCTGGAACTATCTTAAGCTTGCTGCTGGTATTCCCACTGGTACTCTGCTGGGACATTTGCAAGGAGGATCCTGCCACCAATGTAACGGCTACACCAAGAGAGCTGAAGTCTCTCCCAGGGATCACCCAGATGTATTCTCCTGTTGTCCCTAAAATTACTTCCAGCACCAGTCAGCCTACACACCTTGGAACCCTGCCATGTGTACCCAATAAGTAGACACAACTACCTTCAACTGAGTATGGAGTATTCTTTCACCATATTTCTCCACTGGAGGAACCATGGTTCAGATGCCCAGACTGCATAGTTTGGTGCAGCAATGTAGTTCTGCTTTCAGAAGCCACCAATGTTAATATAATCAAAAGCCTCAACATGCATGCTGCTGGAACTGCCACCCTCGTTTGGAGGCACCTGCAAAGGTATGGTTACATGCTGAGTAGTTCACCGTGTTTCTGTAACATTAGTATTCATTCACACAGGGACCATGTGGGTTTTTTTCAATATACTCTGAATTCAGAGTATATTGGGTATATAGGCGTGAGTCTGAGGTCAGGAGTTTCTAATTATATATGCAGTCTTCTGTGTACTGTTCTTTTTCACTTTACTTTTTAAGTATTTAGTTTCTGCTTCTGTAATCTCCAACTGTGTAGAAAATCATAACTATGGTAGTGCTACTGCTCACATTCAACTGGTTTTTACATACTGGTATTTACATTTTACATTTCAGTGGTATATAAAAGGTAAAACCAAGTAATTGATGCCAGGGCCGAGCCTATGGTCACTGATGCCTGGGTCAGTGGTGGGATTCACGCGAACAGTTTCTTAATTACCCTATTATAGGCCGCACTTCTCCCCCATTTAAAGTGGTTGTGCAGCCTATAATTGGGTTTAGGATCCAGATCCCCCGCTGCGTTGCAGGGGACGTCTGTGCGATGCAGACAACCCCCCTGCTGCCGGTGGCTCCACCCACCCTCCTCATTGAACTGTCGCCGCCCACGAAGATCACTGAGTCGCGCTGGCCAGCTGACTCAATTCTATTTCGGATCAAATTCTGTCCCCAGTTTCTCATAGGGAAGATGCCTATAGGAAATTGGGGACACTTCATTAATGTGATGTGTGAGAGACTGCCTGAGTCTCTGTGTGCGTGTGTGAGAGACTGCCTGAGTCTCTGTGTGCGTGTGTGAGAGACTGCCTGAGTCTCTGTGCGAGACCGCCCGTGTGAGTGTACGAGAGACTGCCTGAGTCTGTGTGTGAGAGAGACTGACTGAGTCTGTGTGTGTGAGAGAGAGACTGCCTGCTTGTGTGTGTGTGAGAGTGAGAGAGACTGTCTGCGTGTGTGTGTGTATGTGAGAGAGACTGCCTGAGCCTGTGTGTGTGAGAGAGAGAGATTGCCTGAGTCTGTCTGTGTGTGTGTGAGAGAGATTGCCTGAGTCTGTGTGAGGTTTTTATTTTTTAGTACGAAATCTCGAAAGTGGTTACTAAAAAAATGGAATCCCACCACTAGCCTGGGTGCAATTTTTTTTGGTGCACACCATGTGGGAGTGGCAATATTGCTTACTCCTCCCCTTAACAAACATAAGCCCTCTAACCCAGATTGCATCCATGGGACTTGCTCAGCACCCAGGTTGCATACACAGGACTTGCCCCAGCACCCAGTTTGCATACATAGGACTCGACACAGCACCCATGTTGCATGCATAGGAATTGACTTGACCAGCACCCAGGTTGCATACATAGGAATTGACTTAACCAGCACCCAGATTGCGCACATAGGACTTGCTCAGTATTCAGCTTGCATCCACAGGACTCGCCCAGCACCCAAATTGCACACATAGGACATGCTGCAGCACCCAGGATTCACTCGGAGGACTTGCTGCAGCACCCAGGTTGCACAGATGGTAACTGCAACTTTTCTTTCGAGGCCTCTGTCTTGCCGCTCCATCATGGTGCACGCAACTTCACGGTCGAGCGCCAGGATATGACATATTCCAGCGCTCAGCACAAAGCGCTAGCACCGTGGTCAAGATGGAGGCTTCACACACTCACCACCACAGTAAGGGGCAGCGCTGAGGTGGGTGTGGGCAGGGAGCGGAGGAGACAGAGGGCCACCCTTCGTGAGAAAGCTTTCAGTGACCCTCTTGTATGTTTCTTGCCACCTGGGTGCTGTACACTCGGCCTCGGCGCAACCCTGATTGATGGCATTGCCATGTTATGTGTAGCCTGAAGATGTGTAGATACATCAAAACAAAATTCTATACTCTTCCTAACAGTGAAAATATATCTATGTTCGATATTGTTGACTGCATAGTCCTGGAATTGGCTGGCCTTCTGCCTTAAAGAGAATAAAATAAATGTAAAATATTACTGGTTGTGTAGAACACTTCACTCTGAATTCAGTTGTTGCAGGAGCTTTAAAATATATAGATGTATGTGCACCTGATAGTTAATTAAACCAGTGCGAGTGAGATGAGGATATAAAAAGCACAGTGTTTCTTCATCTGGATGGGGGCGACGGCTTCTAATAAACTTTATGATCAATTTCCTGCTGTCCAAGCCAGGGTCATTAGAAGGTTGTGAGCTCAGTGAAGTCAGGGAAGGTTAACCCAGCAGCCTGGCAACAGAGCACAATATTGTTCCTTGCACTGTACTGGGATATAGTTAAAAAAAAAAAAAACTGCTTATTGGCAGGACAAGTGGGAAACATATATCTTTGTATGTGACTAATTTTAGTCCATTAAAATCAATTTGTTTAATTAATTGTGCCAAACCAAAAGCAAAGTGTTGCTAGACTAGAAAACAGACAGCGGTTTTATTTTCTGACTAAGCCCTGCATGTTGTCTGTATGCAGAAGAATATTCCCCCCCCCTCTCCCGGGGTAAATCCTGTATGTGCCACCCCCCCACACACACACACAAAAAATAATGTTGGCAAGAATATTTATTTCGCAAATTTGTAAACTGTATGGAAGCCAGATATGGTGGTATAGCGTAATCCCTATCACTATACACTAAGCCAATCATTGATATAGTAAGCCTCTGCCCCTTTAGCAGCCTGCCTGTGCCACCTCTGCCCCCCTAAACAGCCTACCTGTCCCATTTATGCTCCTAAACACTCATTCATTCACTCTCCCGCAGCACCTTATCTCTCTTGCAGATTTCACTGGTCCAGGGGCCAGCCAAGCATCGGTGGGGCTGCGCAGGTGTCTATGCCACCTGATGGCTGCCTAACACTGGCCCACAGCTTACCGCTCTGGCCAGGGGAAGCAGGAACCTAGGCAGGAAAAGAGAATTTCCATGCACAGTGTGCAAGCTCTACACTGGTAAGCTACGAGCAGTAGTGTACCTAAGGTGGGACGAGGGGGGATGTCTATGGTTCCTGCTTCCCCTGGGAAGAAAAAAGTTTCCTCACACAGTGTGTGGGTGCCACAGCGGTAAGCCTCGTACCTGTATTGGATTAGTCTGCAGGGCCCCAGGAATGCTCGGGTGGCCCCTGGAGGTAAGAGGCTGTGGGAGAGTGAATAGGTGAATGAATGAGTGAGTGTTTAGGGGCAGATCTGGGACAGGCATAGGTAGGTAGCACAAGGGGCAGAGGTGGCACAGACATGTTGCTTTAGGGGCAGAGGCCTACTAAGTTAATGTCTGGCTTAGTGTATAGTGATAGGGGTTATGCTGCACTACCGTCAATGTAAAGCTCAGTGTATAGTGATGGCAGTTATGCTGTACCACCATCAATGTCTGGCTCAGTATATAGTGATAGGGGTTATGCTGTACCATATCTGTTCAGTATATGTTATTTAAACTTATTATCATTTATTTAAGATATTTTTTTCATATTTCTAGTTTTTTTTCAGTTGATAAGTTGATAAACAGTTTACAAATTTGTGAAATAAATATTCTTGCCAACATTTTTTTTTTTTTTTAGGGGGGTGTCAGATACAGGATCCGCCCAGGAACCAAATACTCCTGGGCGCTGGGTGGCTGACAGGCCCCATAGGCATCTGCTCGCCCCAGCCCCCGGCACACCGGGCACTCCCTGACAAATGGCACCCAGGATAGACCACTCCCCTATGTACACTACTGTCTGTATCTAGAACTTACTGTCTGAAATATTTAGTATTAATACAAATGGAATTTGATCATCAAGTGATATTCCATGATAAAAAGATTAGAGAAATACTGAGTTTTGGATTTATTTCTATACCAGGATGACCAGATGTGCCTGGTCTCATGGGACAGACTACTGACTGATACTCCTGGCCCCAGTCCCAAACTTAAATTATTATTGATTTGTTTTCTTTAAAATGCCTATAATGTTAACATGGCATTGTAAATTGTCACCAGCCCACATATTTTTGAAAAAAAATGCTACCCTTAATATTTTACAGTGCCAACATACATGGTTGAGAAAGAGACAACTAAATATCTCAGTTGTTGCTCTTCAGGGTCCTCTTTCAGGAATTATAAATAAGCAGGGTGATGCTAAATGAATGATTGCTATGTCCACTACCTGTATGAAAAGTCCTGTGTGTTTAACACTCGACTTTATCCTTAAAAAGGAGAGCCTCATGTACAATTTCAAATTAATTTCAATTTTTTCCAAATGGAGACAAAGTTTGAAAAGGCAGCTTATACAAAATTAAACTAAAAGTTGCAAGTTGTTTTCTCAGGGCAACTAGCACTCCCTGTATGTAGACAGTCAGTCACTCACTGCTCCGGCAAATCGTTTACTAAGATTGGTGGTGATATTTTTTAAGTTTAGGGCCCATATATTTAATATATATATATATATATATATATATATATATATCAAGAAACTAAAAAGGAATTCTATCACACTTCTTGTTATGATTATTTTCTTTTACTGACAATAGAAACTCTTCAACGGCATCACCAGAAGGCTAGAAAAGGTGACAACAGACGATTTTAAGTTATTTAAACTTTGAAATATTACAGAGGTGTAAAACAAATATGACCTGATACTGGATGTCATAAAACAAACCTGTTGTCTGTTTCCTTTCTTGTTTTTATTTTTCAGTTGTGTGTAAACTTGACAAAATTATAATAATGTAAAAGCATAACATACAGAAAACAAGCGGAAAAAGTGACATCAACCTTAGGTAGGATCATGTGTTCTACAAAGGGAGGAATTCCTGATCTATCATCGTTTTATGACATTCCTGAAAGGATATGGACATTTCTCTAAAAGGGTATTTATCTCTTATCTGGCATCCTGTTTTGTCTTTCTTTTTTTATTTGGAATGTGAATGGGCATGCATTGACTAGAAACATGTTCTACCAGGTAAACCTAATTAGAAAAATCAACCCCAACGAAATACCCACCCACACCTTAATCTCCAAACACTGCTGTGCAGCTATTATAACTTTGTAAAATCCAGTATATATACTGGCACTTATTGTACCCCTTTCCTCTTTTACCTTGCTGTAAACTGTAGAGCACTAAGTACATGTTGCTTACCAAATAGAAATACACATATATGTTGTACATAATATGCTGGATGTCAACTTTAAATTCCTTTTCTTTCTGTAAAATGAATGTCCCATGCTTCTGGCACCAAAAAAGTTAACTTAAGTCATGGGAACAAGAATGTTCAAAGAATGTTAAGTGAGATTAGATATCATTGCAAACAAAACCATAAGCAAATCTGCACTGGAAATCTCCAGACATTTTCCTTCCAATTTAATATAGATTAATATTATCCCATGCGCAAGAGCTATATCAGAGCTGCCATGTGCTGATTGAAGAAGATGGGAGTTGTTGAAAGAACATTTTTAAACTGCATAGTTTCTATCATAATATACTGGCACAGACATTGACGGTGGTACTGCATAACTGTTATCATTATATACTGAGTCACTAGAATGAGGAATCTGCGCACACACACACACACACACACACCAAAGGAACTCAGGTGCTTAACTGTGCCAGAAAGCGCCAGCTCCCCAGTAGATCAAAATAAATAAAGGCTCCAGGCACTCAAGGGTTCCAGCTCAGGCAGATGTATTGAAGGACAAGGACAACAACGTTTCGACCTCATAAAAGACCTCATTGACCTCAAAAGACTGGATAAAGACCTCATTGTGAGGTCAAAACACACATACACCAATCCACACATATATACCAATCCACACGCATACACCAATCCACACGCATACACCAATCCACACGCATACACCAATCCACACATACACCAACATACAGTGACTCACAGTAGCAGCTCCTACTTACCAGTCCCTCCATGTAATCACTGTGACAACTGGCCCCGCCCCTTCCTTCTCCAGGCCAGAACCACATGGCTGTGACACTCATCTAACTGTAAGTATAACATTAATATTTGGGCTACTGGAGTGGCAGATGTGGGAGGTGGCGTGGCATATGTGGGAGGCAGCGTGGTGTTGTGGGAGGCAGCGTGGCAAGCCTGGGCTCAAATGTGATTAAATTTGGGGGGCTGATTGGGAAATAAAGATAAGAAATGCATTTTATCAAAGTTTTTTTTATTCTGCTCGTTTGCATTTAACATATACCCGTATTTGCTCGATTATAAGACGACTCTGATTATAAAATCTAAATATTAATTTAGGAAAAAAGGGGACCGGCTGTGTGTGCAACTTCTCTGGCCCCGCCCACAGAGGAAGGAAGGGGGAGGCAGAATTATGTGACTCTCTGCTAGCTTCCTGTTCTCCTGCCTCTAGCAGAAGAGACGCTGCTCGCGACCAAAGTGCCGGTAAGCAGCCTGGTCCCAGCAGACATTTTTTGGGGAGGTCTGATTAGAAGACGACCTCGATTATAAGACGAGGGGTATTTTAAAAAAAACCTCGTCTTATAATCGAGCAAATACAGTAATTTGTTTATTAAATTATTTTAAATAAATGAAAAATTCAAATTTTTTTATCCGATTAATCGGTTAATCGAAAAAATAATCGTTAGTTGCAGCCCTAGTTCTGATCAGCTGTATTTGACCCAAAGGGGTTAATTCTTTTTTTTGTCTCTTAAATTCCCCACTAACTAACCCAACCATAGCCACCCACAATTTATCAGTTAGTGGGAAATTGATTAGGTAGGGTTAGGTAGGGCTAAAAAAAAATAAAATAAAACAAATTAAAAAAAGATCCGCATGTCACAGAATTTACCCCATGCCAGTTTATGGAGCTGTTCATGGGCAATGAGTTTTGGGAGGCGTTAGCTTACCAAACTAATGTGTACGCTGCCCAGCAATTTAGAAAACAAAATAAAGCCAAAACAAACAAGCAAAAGGCATGGACTCCCACTGATGTGTGCGAGTTAAAAACATTCTGGGCTCTCACCATGATAATGGGGATAATAAAAAAGCCCACTTTAAAGTCCTACTGGAGCACAGACCCCATAATTTCAACCCCAATTTTCTCCAACACCATGAACAGGGGAAGGTGTGCATTCCTCTTCCGCTTTTTACATTTCAATGA
>VKOC01005481.1:0-15777 GCA_009364415.1 Spea multiplicata | reverse complement strand
GCACTTCTGGTTCCTATATAAACCCTTCTGTGTGAAGAATCATTGGCTTCTGATGGTCATCTATGCCTTGTGCTAGTCCTCAGAGTGCGTTTATATATTGCTGTCCTTCGTGTTTGACCTCGGCTTGTTCCTTGACTAAGTTGTTCTCTGGCATCCTGACCTTAGCATGTTTACCCGTTTATCCTGTCTTCCGGAATCCTGACCTCGGCTTGTTGAACTTTCAAGTACCCTTGGGTCCTACCTTACTCCAGTGTCTCCAACTTCATTGTAACGTGACAGTTACTTACTTTTACTAAAAGTGTGGGGGGTTGTTTGTTTTTGTTTTTTAAAGGTTGGGGGTTCATTTTCAGTTTAAGCCAAGTGAATGCTGAATTGTCAGTTTCAGTCCAGAATTTTCAGTTCGGTGAATCCCTTTCTATACTAAGCCAGACACTGAAGTGGTAGGCAATGTCATTGATGTATTATCTATGGAACTTATTTACATTGTCTTGGATCATGTATTACACTGTCCCTACTGCACAACTGTATATTTGTGGACTTTGCATTGACATGTATGATATTGTGTTATCTGCATACATATATTCGATAAAGGAGATTTTATTATAGAATTGAGCCAGAGTCTTTAAATGTAAAAATGCAGCATCAGTTTGTCCCCTTGTGGGTGAGTTCTGTGATTGGTGCAATAATTCCAGAAAAAAATATTAATGAAAAAATTAGGAAACCCCAGAAATCACTGAATATCTTTCATTCTTGGGAATTGGCCAGTCCAATACAGCTTTTATTTTAATTGTGCCAATGCTCAAACCTTCTGGAGAGATTACATATTGATTACAGATTGATTGCTGTAGAAGCAATCAATCTGTTGTAGAAGGTTGTAGATAGTTGTAGAAGGTTGTAGATAGTTGTAGAAGGTTGACAATTAAGTAAGCAGTGTTCTGAAGGGAATGACAAGGCTCTAATCTTCCAGTCAATCAGGGGGTTATGAACGACAAGCCAAGGTATACCCAAAATCACTTGAAACTTTGTTGAGAAAATTATTTGGAAATGTGATACCTACCGTGTCCGCCGCGGTCCCTCGCTGGTCTGCCGCTGGTGGGCGGCGCTTGCGCGATGACGCGCACCCATCCTCTCAGTGTGACGTGCCCGTGGCACGTCCTCTCTGTGTACGTGCCGCAGGCATCTTCTCGGAGCACTGTGCACGCGGCACGCACAGAGGCAGGGTCGCGTCGCCGTGGCACACTCACGGCGGACGCATTATAACATGCAAGCCGCCGTGGCACGCCCACAACGCACCCGTAGTAATGAGCGAGCCGCCGCAACGAGTCGGCGGCACTCGCAGGGTTATGAGCAGGTTGCTGCGACTCATTCGTGGGGCTCGACTTCTCCTGCATCTGCCGGTGTGGCACACCCGCGGGGCTCGCGGGTGTAGCACACTCAGATGCCGTTTTGTTTATTATTTGTTTATCGCGCCACCGCCATTAGTGTGCGCCGGCCGCGATGACGTCACACACATTTGTTTTATTGGTTGCTATAGTTTTTCCCGCCCTTCTTCTTATTTAAACCTCCTGTCCCATTATTGCAGTGTCCGTTCAAAGAGTCCCTTGTGTGTATCTCTGGGTTATTGTGCTTAGCTTCGTTCTGATTGATGTACGTGTACCTGACCTTGGCTTTGTTTCCTGACTTCGATTCTGTGCTGCCTGCCCCGACCTTGGCTTGTTTCTCGTCTCGTGATCCTGTGCTGCCTGCCCCGCCTTTGGCTTGTTTACCGACCTTGCTCCTGTGCTGCCTGCCCTGACTTTGGCTTGTGTACCGACTTTGCTCCTGTGCTGCCTGCCTCGACCGTGGAGATTCCTATACCCTTTGTGCTGTGCTACGCTACCATCTCTGCATTGTGGGTGCATCATCCGTTTTGTTCTAGGTCATGCATAACACATTGAACGGTCCTAAACATGGACCCCGCGGAGATGGCAAGTGTTCTCTCTCGCCAGGAGCTGCAAGATCAACTGCTGACGTCCCATTCCTCCCAGCTGCAGTCGCTGTCGCAAAAAATGGACACCATGACGGAGCACCAAGGGAACCCAGTCCCGAGGAAAAGGACGCTACAGCACGGTTACCACTCCCAGACAAGTATGCAGGAGAACCCAAGGAATGCAGAGGATTCCTGAATCAATGTCTTCTGCACTTCCGGAACCACCCTCTGGCTTTTCGTTCGCATGCCGAACGAGTTTCCTTCATCATCTCATTGCTTTGGGCCTCTCCCTTGATTGAGCAGGGTTCGGAGTTACTTGATGACTGTCCTGTCTTCATGGAGGCCCTGCGGTCAGTCTTTGACATGCCTGGCCGTAGGGAGACAGCAGAAGCCTCTTTGCTGGAGCTCCAGCAAGGACATAAGACATTGGCTCAGTACACCATCGAAATTCCGCACTTTAGCATGTGAGCTCAAATGGGATCCAGGGGCCTTGAGAGCAGCATACCCTAAAGGACTAAATGAGAAAATAAAGGATGCGCTCTTATTTCATGACCCACCGTCTGACCTAGAGGAGTTCATTGCTCTTTGTCTTCGCGTAGATAAGCGCATCCAAGAAAGGAACATAGTGAAAGAGAGGAACCACAGATCTCGACCCTACACACCTCATTCCTCGCTCCAGCCACCACCGATCGTCACCAGGCCTCCTACCGCCGAACCCATGGAGATAGGCACCATACGCCATCTCTCGGACACCGAAAAGTCCCGAAGGAGGAACCTCGGCCTTTGTTTATACTGTGGACAAGCTGGCCACCTTCTGCGCTCCTGTCCCATACGTCCGGGAAATGAACGAGCTTAGGGAGCAGTGTAGGAGAACCCCTAAGCACGACTATCTCTGCTCCTCCAAACCGCATGTTGTTCTCTTGGGTGACCACACAGTGGTCACCCAAGCTTTCATAAACTCTGGTGCGGCTGGCGTGTTCCTCGATGAGCAATGGGCACTACAACATCGCGTGCCCCTGTTTACTAAGAAAACACCTTCAGTCGTTACTACTGTTGACGGCAATCTGTTGGGTCCAGGCGTAGTCACCCGAGACTTGTCATTCCTCGTCATTCCTTGTCGACGAGTAAACCTTGTCCTGGAAATCAAGCCAACAGATCCCAAGCTCCTGGTACCCAAGCAGTATTGGGATTTCCTGGATGTTTTGTACAAAAAACAAGCCGAACGGCTACCTCCCCACAGGTCTTACGACTGTGCCATTGACTTGCTGCCTGGTACCATGCCGCCACGAGGGCGTACCTACCCGTTATCGGAACCTGAAAATGAAGCACTGGAACAATACATAAAAGAGAGCCTAGAAAAAGGGTTCATACAGCCCTCCTCTTCTTCTTTGTTTCCAAAAAGGAAGGATCGCTCTGACCTTGTATCGACTACCGCGGTCTCAATCGCATTACCGTAAAAAATCTTTCCCCTTCCTTTGATTACGGAGATCTATGACCGGTTGAAAGGAGCTACGATTTTCACGAAATTGGACTTGAGGGGAGCCTATAACCTGATTCGCATAAAAGAGAACGACGAGTGGAAAACACGGTTCGGCCACTACGAGTACAGAGTTATGCCCTTTGGTCTCTGCAATGCGCCAGCAGTGTTCCAGGCTTTTGTCAATGACATGTTCCGAGACATGCTACTCACTCATGTAATCGTATACCTCGATGATATCCTCGTGTTTTCGCCCAACAGCGAA
Source organism: Spea multiplicata (assembly GCA_009364415.1). Lineage (NCBI taxonomy): Eukaryota > Metazoa > Chordata > Amphibia > Anura > Pelobatidae > Spea > Spea multiplicata. The sequence continues at coordinate 12,066 of VKOC01005481.1, read as the reverse complement.
GTCCATCGTACGCATCTCTGCTCCGTACTGCAGAGACTACGCGAAAACTGCTTATATGCTAAAGCCGAGAAATGCAAATTCGAAAAATGCAGCCTTCCATTCCTGGGGTATACCTGGGGATTGGAGATGGACCCTGCTAAACTGACGGCTATCACGGATTGGTTCAACGGTTCCTGGGTTTCGCGAACTACTACCGGCGATTCATCCGGAACTATGCCAGTATTGCAGCTCCCATCACCGCTTTTACTAAAAAGGGAGCTAATCCCAAGGTCTGGTCTAACAAGGCCATCAAGGCGTTCCACCAGCTCAAAGAGTTTTTCTTCTGCCGAACGCAATTATGACGTTGGGAACAGGGAGCTTCTAGCAGTGAAACTCGCCTTCAAAGGGTGGCGACATCTCCTCGAAGGAACCAAACAACCCGTCGTGGTCATGACTGACCATAAAAACTTGCAGTATATAGAGAGCGCACGACGGATGAATCCACGACAAGCGAGATGGGCACTGTTCTTCACGAGATTCAACTACGTGATGACCTACAGACCTGGCTCACAAAACAAGAAAGCGGATGCCCTCTCTCAACAGTACGACTGTCACCAGAACTCCCAACAAGAAGAACCAACATTCCACAAACACGTATCCTTTCTTTTTTGTCCTCTACCGTGATGTCTAAGATACGCATGCAACAGGCACACATCACCGCGTCTCAAAGACCCCTGCGGGACGTCTATTCGTGCCAAAACGCTTTTGAACCGCTGTCCTGCATTGGGGACATAACTCATCTCTCGCTGGTCACCCCGGCACTCATAAAATGGACTTCCTTTTACGACAAACGTTCTGGTGGCCTTCCTTGTCTCGTGATATCAACGTGTTCATAGCTGCCTGTCCCCAGTGCTCTCGACACAAGTCATCACACACTTGTCCTCACGGCCTGTTGTTACCTCTCCCTGTGCCAAAGACACCCTGGACTCATATTTCCATGGATTTTATCGTTGATCTCCCTGTCTCTCGAGGACACACCACCATACTCGTGGTAGTGGACAGGTTTTCTAAACAAGCTCATTTTATTGCTCTACCCCGACTTCCCACAGCAGCACAGCTGGCAGGACGCGGTGGTGCCGACCCCCGTCAAGACCCAGAGGACGCGGGGTTGGTCTTGGAAGGTAGGGACCCCCTGCGTGACACGGCTGCGGGACTGGGCGCCTGACAAGATCTACTTGCATTGCCTCTGGTTCGGAGTCTGCAGATAATTGTGGGGTCTGGATACAATGTTTGAATGGAAAGCAAGACTTGCGCTTGATTTAAAAGAGCCCTGTCTTTCCAATCTTCTTTCTGAGTCTCTATAGGGATAGCCAACCGTACAAAAGTATCAAACTCATCAGGAAGGTCAACAAGAGCAAGTTCATGTTTTATAGTATCTGAAAGCCCCCTTTGAAAGTGGAACCTCTGAGCTGGTTCCAAGTAGTATCAACAATCAACTGCCTGAATTCAGCAGCATATTCAGCCACAGAGCACCCCCTTGATGTAAGTTAAGGACAGTGGCTTCTGCGGTAGCACAGCGATTAGGGTAATCAAAAATTAGGCTCATGGCATCAAGAAAGTCTCCCAAGACTAGGCTGTCCTGTTCCAGTAGAGGGGATGCCCAGGCCAGGGCTTCATCCTTTAATAGGGAGAAAATAAATCCCACCTTCTCTTGTTCAGATAGATATCTGTTGGGCAACATCATGAAATGCAAATGACATTCACCTCCAAACTTTTCTGGCTGAGGCAAGCGGGCATCTTGTGCAGGGGTAGCAGTAGCAGCGATGGCAGCAGCAGCCTCTGCAACATCATGTGCTCTGTAGCTGGTAAATTCATTATGCATAGTACGAACTTCATTTTGTAGGACAGCTACCTGATCCTTCATCACTTGCTTGGTTTGTGCTTGGGTCTGCACAGTTCTTGCATTAAATGCACCCTACTGGGCTAATGCAGAATCTGATCCAGCGGACTCCATGTTATGGCCAGATTATTTTGTAATGATTCTGATGTGAGCAGGTTTTGGAGTCCAGCAACCAGATAAGCAAAGTCTTCTGCCAGACGTAACCAATTGTTACCCAGGTGGTTGAACCCCTAAGCTTTGAGTGGCATCTGGTCTTTAGCAAAGCTGAGATGCTTGGAAAGAATGTAGAAGCATAGTCGGGCAAGCCGAGGTCAGTAGGTAGATGAAGACAGTGTAGTCATATAATGCAGACAGGAACCACAATAATCTGGCAATGGTATAATGACAGGAAGCTGCTTTTATAGGAAGAGAGTCAGACACCCGACAGCTGAGGAGAGTTGGCAATTATAACAAGATTTGTAGGTTTATGGTTACCAGAACTGAGAGACTAACCTGTGAGATAGGCTGACGAACTGGTAAGGAAGAAAGTCAGTAACATGGAACTCAGGTTTCAAGTCCCGGTGAAGTCAGTTCCTGATACCTTGGCACATGTAACCATGATATTGCACCATAATCCCCCTTTAAAAAAACTAATTATACCCATATTATTATTAAAATAGATCAAATGTGTTCCTTGGCATGTGTAGCCATGATATTCCTCCCATAATCCCCATGTAAAAATATAATTATACCCATATTCTTAACAGCAATAGATCAAATATGTTATGTGGCATGTGAAACCATCCCTCCCGTAATCCCCATGTAATCCCTCCCGTAATCCCCATGTACACAAATAAATATACTTGTATTCTTATCAGAAACTAGACAAATTTGTTACCTGGCATGTGTACCTGAAAAGACTTACATGTCCAACAACCGTGTCCCACATCGTCAGGCATCCTCCTACACGGCTGGAGAGCCGTAATGAACTGATCGCGGGACGTGGTCACGTGATCGTGGCACTAAGCAAAGCACAGTTACGTGATCGCGAGCTTGCAGACGCATCTGTGACGTCACTGAAGCCAGGAGGTTGCCCATACAAGCCCGTTCTGACCTCAGGTGACCCCGGAAGTCCACTAATTAAACCCCATCCATTTCTAGACAGTTATCTTTGTTTAGTGTATACGTTAGTATTGCTCTTGCTCCAGTGTGATTTTGATGGAATTTTGACCTGGCTTGTTTGGCCGTGTTTGATTCCTGATTTGGCTCCACAGACACCTGATTCTCGGATTATTTACCCGGTTTGCCTGACCTTGTTTTCTGCTGATTTTGTCCTTTCGTACCCGATATTTGGTGGTCTACTTAGCCAGCTTTTCTCATGTGTCCAACTGTGCAAGTCTCTGCCCCTGATATCCTCTCATCTCACCGTTACAGTACCCATGATATTTCAACCATAATAACAATGTACAAAAATAAATATACTCATATTCTTATCAGAGACAGGTCAAGTATGTTACTTAGCATGCGTAACCATGATATTCCACCCATAATCCCCATGTAGGAAAAAAATTATACCCATATTCTTAACAGAAATAGATCAAATATACTACTAGGCATGTGTAACCACAATTTTCTACCCATAATAACATGTAGAAAAATATTTATACCCATTTTCTTATGAGAAAATGGTCAAATGTGTTACTTGGCATGTGCAACCATGCTATTCCACTCTTAATCCCGATGTAGAAAAAATTATCGACAAATTCTTAACAGAAACCAGTCAATTATGTTCCTTGGCATGTGTAATCATGACATTGCACCCATAATCCCAATGTAGACAAATATTTATACCCATATTCATATCAGAAATAGGTCAAATGTGTTCCTTGGCACATGAAACCATAATATTCCACCCATAATTCCCATGTAGGAAAATAATTATACCCATATTCATTTTAGAAACAGGTCAAAAATGTAATTTAGCATGTGGAACCATGCTATTCTACCGATAATCCCATAATTATACCCATATTCTTAACAGAAACACATCTTCCTTGGCATGTGTAACCATGATATCCCACCCATAGTCCCCATGTAGAAATGTAACTATCACCAGATTCTTATCAGAAACAGGTCAGATGTTTTTCCTGGCATATGTAAGTATGATATTCCACCAACAATCCCCATGTAGAAAATTATTATAACCATACTCTTATCAGAAATAGATCACATTTTTTCCCTGGGCATGTGCAACCATGATATTCCTTCCACAATCCCCATATTTAAAAAAAAAATATTCCCAGGTTCCAATTAAAACAGGTAAAATGTGGTGTTTGCAACAGTAGAAAACAATGGGAGGTTAGGGAGGTTAATGCGTGGCTAAAGTCATGGTGTAGGAAGGAGGGTTTTGGCTTTTTAGAGCACTGGGCTGATTTTGTGCTGGGATACAATAACGGTGATGGATTGCACCTAAATGGAAGAGGGTCTGCTGTGCTGGGGGACAGGCTGGCTAGAAGGTTGGAGGGGATTTTAAACTAGTGGTAGTGGTAGGGGGCACACAAATCTAGCACAGAAAGGAGAGGCGCTTCAGATCAGAAAAGGGGGGACGGAGATGGGGGAGGGGCAAGATCAGAAGAGAGGAGGTATGTAATAATAAAAAATCATAAAATATAAGAGACTCAGGATAATACTAAATGTATGTTTACTAATGCAAGGAGCCTAAATAACAAAATCGGGCATCGGAGGGTAAGAGGTCGTGTGATATTCCGTACTGCCCCTTTCCTTTTTACATTTAACTGTGGTTAATATGTTATGGCGCTGCTTATCTGTCTCCCTTCCCCTATTCGATCCCACTCAATATCTTTTATTATATTTTATGTTTGTTTGCTCCACACTCTCCTATACACGGGCTCTCATCTACATATCGTCGGGGCCTTCTACTCCCTAAGGGTCTGGCCCTTGCGCCTGCTCCATTGATTTGGAGTGTGCGATTGCTTGATTTCCGCGTTTTACTTGTCTTATTTTTTTTTTTTTACTAAGCATTATACATCACACTCATATGCCACCCTTCCCCATGATTACTACGTATTACATACTACCCGTTGATTATATGTCCTCTATATGGATATTCAGTTGACTACATACATGTTCTGTTGACGGTGTTGCACCACACCATACCTTTCCTGCTACCTGGCCTTCTGGGCCTCACACCAAGCTCTGTCACCCCCCCACAGAGCTTTCCTGTCCTCGTTTGGACAGAGGTTATGGGCCTGCTTGCAGTCCCACTGCTCAACCTGTTATGGGATGCTTGGTCACCCATTTCCAGGGGCACAGTTCCCCTTCACACATCACACTACATATATGTCACTCGTTCTTTTTTGGTTCAGATTGTTTTGTTAGGTTTTCCTTTTTCTTCACTGTTAAATGGTCCGGTGGAACTGAATTTCTATTTGCGCTCTTGTGGGGTATTGCACAATGTCTCGTGACCTTCTGAACGTGGTTTCTTTAAATATTAGAGGCCTCAATAAACCCCAACAACGTACTAAATTGTTGGCCTTTTTACGCTCTTCCAAATCTCATATTGCGTTCATACAGGAGACCCACTTTAGGGCGAACCGGGAATTTAAACTTTTGAATCAGAATTATACGCTTTCCTTTTTGTCCAGCTCCCCGTCCTCCAAAGCCAAAGGGGTAGCTATTATATTACATAAATCTTTGCGATTCCGCCTTTTGGAGGAGTGGAGGGACGATGAGGGCCGTGCGGTTATGCTCAAGGGGTTCATAGGTCATCAGAAGTTCACCTTGGCAAATATTTATGCCCCAAATAGGAACCATGCCCGTTTTTTCACCTCAATTCTAAATAAGTTGGCTGATTTCCAGGAAGGTCTCACCATACTTGGTGGCGATTTTAATATGGTGTTTGATCCCAAGGTTGACACTTCCTCGGGAAGCTCACATCTCCCATTCTCCATGATTCGTAAAGTAATTAAACAACTCAAACTGAATCAACTCATTGATGCGTGGAGATCTCTCCACCCGGAGGTGAGAGATTACACCTACTTCTCCCCCTGTCACAACAGATACTCGCGAATAGACACTTTTTTTGTCTCCCATTTCCATCTCCCCACCTTGTGTTCGGCTAGGATCGGTGTGTCCACTATCAGTGATCACGCCCCGGTCTTTTTGTCGCTTAAGTCCGCTAATGTACCCAAATCCATGTGGCATTGGAGGCTCAACGAGAGCCTTTTGAGTAACCCTCACCACCTCTCTGAGCTTTCCTCCCACCTTGGGAATTATTTCAAGGAAAACACTGAATCTGAGGTGTCTGCCCCGATAGTCTGGGAAGCGCACAAGGCAGTAATACGCGGTCATCTCATTAAATTGGGAGCCACTATGAAGAAACTGAATCTGGCCGCTATCCTGTCACTCACGCAACAAATAGCGAGTCTAGAGATGCGCCATAAATTAACCCTCCTCCCAGCCCTTCAACTTGAACTTTCTGTGCTGAGGTCCCGGTTGGCTTCCCTTCTTGATACTAAACTCAAACGTAATTATCTACCGACTAGGCGTCAGTTTTACGAGTTTGGGGACAAGCCGGGCAGGCTTCTTGTGAGGGCCTTGAGAGCCAAGCGAGCCTAGAGTTATATCTCGCGCATTAGGGATGACATGAATCGGCTGCACTTTCGGTCGGATCGGATTGCTGCATGCTTTCGTCACTACTACTCGTCATTATATAATCTGTCGTGTCCGGGGGAACCCCACTCTGGTTTGAATTCGGCCATGGACGACTACCTGTCCAAATTTATCAAACGCACTCTCACTAGAGCTGACAGTTCCCTGTTAGATGAACCCATATCCCTGGCCGAAGTTGAATTGGCTATCAAAAGCTCCCCGGCCGGTAAGAGTCCTGGCCCTGATGGCCTTACTATCCTATACTATAAAAAATTCTCCTCTCTTTTGGGTCCTCAATTGGTTACTTTTTTTAATGCCATCGCTGGGGGTCTTCCATTTGACCCCCACACGTTGGCAGCACATATAGTGGTTATCCCCAAACCGGACCGGAATTTGGATTTATGTAGCAGCTATAGACCCATTTCCCTAATAAATGTTGACCTCAAATTATTCTCCAAAATTTTGGCTAACCGCCTCCAGCCCTTCTTGCCTTCCCTGATACATTCTGACTAGGTGGGGTTCGTGCCGGGCCGTGAGGCACGAGATAATACTATAAAGGTTGTTAACATAATTTCATACGCACATCTTCATAAACTTCCGATGGTCGTCGCCTCTATGGACGCCGAGAAGGCGTTCGACCGTGTGTCGTGGCCCTTTCTTTTCAAGGTCTTAGCGAGTATAGGTCTTGGACCGAATTTTCTGACTTGCATCAGTGCTCTTTAAGCCTCGCCCTGTGCCCAGGTAGCTCTCAATGGGATCCTATCAGATAAGTTTTCCCTCGCTAACGGTACCAGGCAGGGATGCCCACTTTCCCCTCTCCTGTTCCTCTTAGTCCTTGAACCTTTTTGCAATGCGATTCGGGCTAACCCGGAGATCTTAGGGGTCAGTATGGGTCCCCATATGCCAGTTTTGTCCGCGTTCGCTGATGACATTCTTTTAACCCTTTCTGACCCGATCCAATCTTTGTCTGCGGTTTTGTCGGAACTGAATATTTTCCATGAATTATCAAATTATAAAATTAATTTATCGAAATCAGAGATTATGGGTTTCCACCTGTCCCCGCATACGACTCATCAGATTTGCTCTACGTTCCCCTTTAAATGAAAAACTGATTATATTAAATATTTAGGGCTGATGATTCCGCTCGACCTCTCCAGGTTGCGGAGCTTGAATTTCGACCCCCTCCTAAAGACTTTGCAGTCGGACCTGAGGCGTTGGGCTTTTCCCCACGTCTCGTGGTTTGGTAGGCTGAGCGTGATAAAAATGAACATTCTGCCCCGTTTCTTATACCTCTTCCAGACCCAGAATGACTTTCCAACTCCTTAACGCGGCCAATGCCATTATCCCGAGATACTGGAAGTCGGTCAGCCCACCCTCCTTTTCAGCCTGGGTTAATCAGGTTGAGTTTATATATCAAATGGACGTTCTCATGGGATCCTCCCGTGGAACAGATCATACATACATACTTAAATGGTTCTATTGGCGTTCTTATGTGGCTAGGCTAGAAAGGGTTGAGACCGGCAACTTGGGCATACCTTGCAGAGCATAATCTGCATGATTGCTATCTCTACGGTTCCCGATCCAATACGTTCACTTACACTTATCTTACACACTCCTTCCACTGGACCTCGATTTTCGTTTTCTTATTTGGTTTTGTTTTTATGTTTACCCTGTTACTTCGCATACCTTGCTAATCTTATCCCCTCTTATATGTTACGCCTCATGTTTGCATAGGGTCAATTTGTTATTTAGGTATGCGTATTGTTTGTTCGCCTCCGTGTACTCCTTTGGTGATGTATCGCTCAACTACATCTACATCTGCACATGTTTTGTACTTCCATTTGCGATGTTGTGACCTTCTGCCTCTTTTCGGTGTCAGCTCGATCCCTGATCAGGTTTCTTTCGGTAGTCTATGACAAGTATCATTTCCGCTCTACTGGCTCCTACATGTCGTTTCCTTTATATTATATTAAGCTCTAGATGATCTTTTTCTTCATCTTCCACCCCCAGCTGTGTTAAAACTGATCGTGCCTTATCAACTGTCTCTGATTTTAGGCTACTTCTAGGATCGCTGTATAACTCAGGAACGCTATGGAATGTATTGTTTTGCTATTGTGAGCGACGTCTTTATTGTATATGTTTTACTATGTACTTCGCCTGTTGATATCAGATGTCAATTGTTACTTTCATTCATGCGATTTGGAACTTTCTCTTTTACCAAATGTGCAATAAACGGAGAATTTAAAATACAAAAAAAAAATAAAAAAATAACAAAATCGGGGAACAGCATATACTAGGCAGTAACTAATGAGGGGCAACAATAATTAAGAAATCCCCCCAGCGCCGTAGCAACCCCCCCCTATAGAAACGCCGCAAATGCGGCCCGCAAGACCTCAAGGTGCGGCCCTCGTAAGATCGGCAGCCAGGGCAACCGATCTTACGCGGTTCCGCACCTCAAGCCCTGCTACTTACCTGTGGGAGGGTCTTCTGTACTGCACAGAGGAAGCGGAACCCAGCAGAGTTCACGTGACATCACATTCCGGTTCCTCTGTGCAGTACCAGAGAACGCAGAGGGAGGCCCGCCCCCTGCTGAAGTCTGTGAGCGGCATCGAGGAGCTGCAGTGCAGGTAAGGGGGTGGGGAGGGTCTTTGAATCAGTATGCATGATTGAGGGAATGAATCTGTCAATGAATGAGTATATGAATGAATGAGTGTGTGTGATAGCATGGATGTGTAAGTGCTGGAACCTAGGCATGATGGGACTGTGATTGCTGTTAGCAATCACACTCCTATCATGCTAAGTCAGCCAGTACATGCTGAAACCTGGCTAGCTGCCCCCTTTGTGTATTGATGCTGCCAGCAGTATGGGGTCTGCACATCACTTACAGCCACCCTGTAACAGCATGTACTGGCTGCCTTGGCATGATAGGAGTGTAATTGCTAACAGCAATCACAGTCCCATAATGCCTAGGTTCCAGCATTTACTGGATGGATGTGTAAGTGCTGGAACCTAGGCATGATGGGACTGTGGCTACTGTTAGCAATCACACTCCTATCATGCCAAGTCATATTGCTAATTTTGTCCAATTGTGTGTTACCTACTTTTATTAAAAATGTGAGTTTTTATTATTATTTTTAAAGGTGGGGGTCATTTTCGGTTTTGGCTAAGTGAACCCTGAATGTTTTGGTCCAGAATTTTCATTTTAGTTCATCCCTAGAATAAATCTAGGGAATCCTGAATTTGTAGTCGCAAAACTTTCTAGGCCCAGAAATCAGTGAGAGGAAGAGTAAAGGTTTTGTGTCATTTTATTTTATTTTAATCTGCATATTTTATTAAAGGCCATATTTTTTGTCACAGTGAAAAATGAGTGCGGCCCGCGCACGTATACAATTCTGATGAAGTGGCCCACTGCAGAAAAAACTTGGACACCCCTGGATTATGCCCTTTGTACATGCGCCCCTTTTTCTTTGATTTTTTTACAGATATGATTCAATATGTAAATTGAATTTGTTGAAAAAAAATTGTTGGGTAAAAATCATGTTTTTTTGGGGGGGTGAGGGGGTGCGGGGGCCCTTAACAGATTCTCGCACCCGGGCCCTGAGGCGTCTAGTTACGCCCCTGCCCAGAATGTGTGATTTATGATAAAATGATCAGGAAAGACTGAAAGATCTTAACACATTAGGCTTGGAGGAGAGAAGAGAGACGGGGGATGGGAGAGACATTAAGCTACATAATGGTTAATAAAGGACTGAATGGAAGTTTATTTCAAAGGAGGAGAAAAGTTACAACAAGAGACCGGAATCTAAAACTAGAGGATCAGAGGCTGAGATGGAAAGTTTTACTTTACTGAGATGGTGGTAGATAATGGAACAGCCTCCTAGCAGAGGGGGTAGAGGCTAAAACAGTGAGGCAATTTAAAACATTAATGGGATAGACATATGGCTACCCTTAAGGTGAGACCCAAAACTGATAAAGGAAGAAAGAGCAGGTCAGACGAGCAGAATTGGGTCAGTCTGATGTTTCTAAATGAAAATAGCACCATCCTTCATTCACTATGAAATTCTCAACGCAATTATTTAAGGAGCCTGTTCAACAAGCCATAATTTCACCGGGTTCATCGCCAAGAAGATTTCTGGTGTATTTGACTATTTTTACCTTTTCCCAGACATTAAAAGGATATTTGCTGTGATTTGGAGACTTTGCATTGGTGCAGGGGCGTGCGCTTACCCCCATTCACACCCCATTCTGTCTAAGCCCTCGGCAAGTAACATCGATTCTGACAAAAAGTTTGTTTTCTTTTTGCAGAGTTCTTTTCGGACGAGTTTTGCTTTCCAGCTTATCCTTTCACACGAAATTCGGAGGGCTTTTTTGATTCAGAAACAAAATTTGGGAGGTGTTCCCAATGGAGGGGGTCCCTGCCACCTTCTGGACTCACCTTTCACAGCCAGCAGCCGCATCTTGAGTTTTAGGAAGAGACTCAGATTCAGTTTTGGACTGCAGGAGCAGCAGCAGCACCGCACCAACTGATACAGCCATCCAGCAGCATGCTATGGGACTGGATTTCTCCCAAAATTGGACCATTTTGATGAATTGATCCCTCGGAGTAAGGGAGGTGATAAGGCAGCAGCAGTAGTAGTAGTAGTAGCAGCAGGGCACTGGGAATACTCTGGCAGGTACACACATCCAGCCCCACAGGAACAGGACACAGAATTTCCCCAGAACTGGAAAAAAATGTTTAACAAAATTGTTCCATCAAAACAAGAAAGGAGATTAGACAGGGCACAGGGCAGGCACGGACAGACAAACACATCAAACCAAAAGGTACAAAATGGAACCCCCCAATATTAGAAGAAGAATTGATCCCCCAGAGTAAGGAAGGACATTGAGCTGCAGCAGAAGACACATCCAGATCTAGCAACGCAGAGGCAGGGCACAGGGAAGGCACTGACAGACAGATTGCACAGGACTAAATTTCCCCTACAATTAGACAAAAATGATTCTCTATAGTAAGGTAGGAGATTGAGCTGCAGAGGCAGACTATGTAAGCCCCCTCCATATCAGGAAAAAAAAAAATAGATTCCCCAGAGCAAGGAAGGACATTGAGGTGTGGGGGACACTGCAGGCACTGGTTCAAAACTGAATTTCCCCCATCATTAGAAATAAACAACAGTAACTGCCCACCCCACAGTATAACATAGGGTCCGGCAGGGGGCAGGGAGGGCACGGGAAGAACAAAACATCCGACCACTTGGTACAGGAATAAATTTCCCCCATGTTAAAAAAATAAAACTGATCCCTCAGCATAAGGACGGAGATTGAGCTGCAGCAGAAACACTGGTAAAGCATGTGGCCCGGACAGGCACCGGCAGATCGGCACGTCCAGTCCCTTGATGCAGGATAAAATTTCCCCCAACGTTCCAAAAATGTGTCAATGACCCAATCCTTTCCCACTTGAGCACAAGGCGGAGGAAAACCCGGGTCCGTCACGAGGCGGAGGAAAACCTGTGTCCGTCACGAGGCGGAGGAAAACCCGTGTC
>VKOC01005480.1:0-32455 GCA_009364415.1 Spea multiplicata | reverse complement strand
ATCCGGTGTGTTCCACACACCTCCAGTGCATGTCAGGATGGCCGAGTGGTCTAAGGCGCTGCACTCAGGTCGCAGTCTCCTCTGCAGGCGTGGGTTCAAAAGCCACTTCTGACATCATATTTTTCTAATGACGAGGAAAGAACATTTAAACTGCTCAGAATATTGACAAATTCATAATGGAATCCGGTGTGTTCAACAAAACCTCCAGTGCAAGTCAGGATGGCCGAGCGGTCCTACAGGCGCTGGCGTTCACGGTCGGGCAGTCATCCCTCTGGAGGCGTGGTCAAATCCCACTCTGACATCATTTTTTTCCCTAATGATTAAGAAAGAATCATTTAACTGACTACAGAAATATGTTGACAAATTTCATTAACGGAATGCGGTGTGGTTCCAAAATCTCCAGGAGCAAGTCAGGATGGCCGAGCGGTCTAAGGCACTGCATTCAGGTCGCGGTCTCTCCTGGAGGCTTGGGTTCAAATCCCACTTCTGACATCACATTTTTCTAATGTTGAAGAAAGAACATTCAAACTGCACAGAATATTGACAAATTCATAACGGAATCCGGTGTGTTCCACAAACCTCAGGAGCAAGTCAGGATGGCCGAGCGGTCTAAGGCGCTGCGTTCAGGTCGCAGTCTCCCCTGGAGGTGTGGGTTCAAGCTAGAGGACTGCATTGGGAGGCGGGTCCCTGCGGGTGCGAGCTTTCTGGGGCTGCGGGCGGTCAGGCACTGTACCTGTGGGTCCTGGTAGTCCTGCAAGGATGCCTTCTTGCTGCTCTATTAAAGTGTCTCCTATCTTGCTGTGACGTCACTTCCTTTGACTCTGCCTTGTTCCTGGGTGGAGCAAGAGAAGAGACGCTGTGAGGGAACAACTCGATGGCAGCCTTGCGGGACTGTACAGGAAATCAGGTAAGGAGGCGGGCGTGATTGGCCACAAATGTGGCGGGAGCTGGCTGGAGCGGGATTAAAAACAGCGGGAGCGGGATTCAAAAAGCAGTCCCACGCAGGGCTCTACTAGAGTGTAGCTTTACCAACGCTATCACTTTTCAGGAATTAGAAGGTTACACTCTCAAGTATAACCTCTGTATTTAACTGGTCACTTCACTATTATTTTTTTTTCTCGATTGGCTTATTGAATTAGGGAAAAAATTTAAGTTTATGTGTGATTACAATGGAGAAAAAGTGTTAGAGATCTTTCCCATATCATTTTGGAAAACATAACTGCTCCCCCAGGGATGAGCCTATAGTTAGTGGGGCCTGGGTGCAGTAATTCTTTGGTGCTTCATCCAGAAACTAGCTGACCGCCAACTAACACACACTAACATGCAAACCTCCTCTAACATCACACACTTACACACACACACACTATGTTTCTTCCTCCCTAGGGCCATTAGTCTGACACCATACAATGACAAACATGCAATAACACACATACACTAACACCATGCAGTAACAAACTCTATCTTATGCTCAGACACATGCTAATAGGGTACGTATACACACACGTACGCACACTCTAACACCATACACTTATATACTCTCACATTCTAATCATGGAGAAGCCTAAGGTTAGTGAACCCTTGATACAGTATTTATTTTTTTCATTCGGAGATGAAATTCTTTGCCCAAAGAAGTCTCTCTTTCACTCTGTGCCCCAGTCTTGTCTGTAGCCCCCCATACCCTCCCCCTGCCTTGTATCTGTCCCCCCCACCTGTTCACTTACCTTCTCCAGCTGTTTTCTAGTCTCCTCTGATCTTGCTCTTCAGCTGCAAAGACCATGCTGACAGGGAAGGGGGAGCAAGGGAGGGGGTCAGTATATGTGACAGTTTCCTGCTGCTAAGAAAAAAATGACAGGAGAATGGGCAGGAGCATGTAGCGCACACACAGTACCTGCCCTAAATTATAATATAATTCTTGCATATTTATTATGCCCCCCCGAGGTTTGTACTTTTATTTAATGTAATTAAGTCTTACTTCTACATACTCACATACTCTCCAGACTTGGCCCGGAGAACTCTTTTGCAGAGAGCAGAAGCAGAAGTGGTCCGTAGAGAAGGTAGGGAATCATTTTGGGAGTAAGAGTGTGAGAGAGTGAATGTGGGAACCAAGCAACACATTTTGTTTCCACATTAAAAATGCCCAAAAACAAATGGTCCAAAAATGAACCGAAAAACGGATTTTTGAAATGGGTACTAAAGCTCCACTGGGCATTAATCTGGAATGGGGGCTTCTATGTAGACTGATTTCCATGCTATAATTATTATTAACTTATAATAAATAATAAGTTATAATTGCCTTTTAGGCAATAAGGTATAATTGCCTTTTAGTAGACACTTTAGTAGCCTAGAACCCGTAGAGGGTGGATTTCATCTAGCTGGGATGGCACTATAACGAAGACAGGATAAGTTAAGTCGTTTAATCGTTTAGTTTCTTACAGCTTTGGGGATAATTGCTGAAAAGGCACTATAATAGAGGTAAGATTGAGCTAAGATGTTGCAGTGTATGTTTAGGTTGTTATAGTGTTGGGGAAGATTATTGAAAGGGCGCTATAACTGAGATAGGGCCAATTAGGGCCAATTAGGGATCCGGCCAAGAGTACACTCAATCACTTAAGTCTATGGTGCAACAACTTTGGAGATAATTGTATTTTTACTTGCCAAAAAATTAAAAACATTGTTTTTTTCATTAGCTTTTGCAGATGAGTAAAAGATTTTTCCAGCAAAAAAAGTGCTTTTTTCATTTTCACCATTTTTTTTAATATAGGAAATTAGATGAAATGATTAAATTAAGCCCTTTTTGTTTAACTCCCCCCCCAACAATATATAATTTTTCTGGGTTCACTAAAGGAGACAGAAGAAAATTACAGCTAAACACGAGCACCGCAAAAGTGTTAAAACGAAGGGTACAAAAAAATAAAAAAAAAACAGCCTGGTTCTAAAAGGGTTAACTGAGTATTCTGTCTTTAACACCTGTGTGTGTGTGTGTGTGGGGGGGGGTACCTCCTTCTACACACTTGAATAATGGGTTATTTTGTAATAGCTTTTATTTGTGACACTACGCTGCCGATTGTGTCTATGACATCACTATAGGTTCCAAGAGAGACCAACAGCGAGGACATAATAAAAAATAATAAAATACATAAAGTACGAAACAATAATACATATTTTTAGAAAAAAGTAGAAGGTCCTCCCTGCAGGTCTACTTTGGGTGAAGCTGGCTGGTGTCTGGAGGAACCGGCGTTGGGCTGTTTTTCTGCTTGGCCTGGTCATGTTCCCCCCCCCATATTCACTGAATTATGAGTAGAGAGTACTGCGGTGCTTTGAGGGGGCTTTGTCCTCCCCATTACTAGGAGGCTTATTTTTGGAATACCTGCTGTGTTAACTGCGCTTTCTAATTTGTTTCCACAAAAAGTAAAGCACACATGCTTCAGGCAGAAATACACTAATTTTGGGCGTTTTAGGGGTCTAAATATCCAAACATATTAAAAAATATTGTGCAGCAGCTCATTACACATGTATTCGTATTGTATGATTCGCAGACCAACCAGCAACCTCCAGAGACATCCCGGTCTGTTGAGAAAACCTAAAAACGAGAGCATTCATTAAAATTCAATTTGTTTCTTTGTGATGCTTGGTATCGTTAAGGGAAGCGGTATAAAAAAAGTCAACTCAGAAGCACATTGCGGAGAAAGACATCCCAACATCTCTGCATCATCCCAGGTACCACCGAGTATTTTGTACATGTAAAAAATAATAATATCCAGGAGGTAATAATTGGTACAAAACAAGGAAGACAATTTTAATTTATCAGGAATCTTTATCAGAATCTTAATATTTTTTTCAATTGTTTTTACAATTCTTTTTAATAGAATTATTTTATTGTAGATAGGGTATAATTTATAATTATATATATATGATATATATACACACACATATAGTTTACATATTTATCAATTTGAACTTTAGAGTTAGACGATAACTGTTATAGGGATAATGGCATTGATTTCACAGTCACTATTTATTTCTATATTTATTCTCATTATTCTATAGCAAAGAACCCTCGGATTCCATGCATTCTATATTTCTGCATGTTCTGTATACTGGTTTAGACTTTTTATTTTTTAGGCAAACCCTCGTCCCCTTTTGCTACTTTTTAATATATATTTTTTGAATACATATTTTTGATAAGTTCTAACGTATAACGTTTTTTTCATTTAAGACATAAGCATTTGATAACAATTTAACAACATACTACAAAGTGATTCCTCTTCATGTTTTAATTTGATATTTATTAGCTAAAACCTCCAGAAATAGAGCACTTTACATCACACTTTTAGACTAAATGCTGTGATATATATTTTTATTTTTTTACTTAACATGCAGTGAAATCTCTAGGAATATAATATTCTCTAAAAAGTCTTGTATTCCAGAAAATTAAATATTTATTTAATATATTGAACATCTGCCAGCACTGACATCTTCATTTTTTCCTTTTTTTTTTTATAAAAACAATTAAATTTCCATTTTTTAAAAAAAATTCCACATTTATTTTTACTTTTTTTTAATTATTTTTTATTATTAATGCAATTGAATATTTAATAATAAATTCAAATACACTTTTTTTTTTTCTTTTCTCCAGAACGAAAAAGAAACGAAAGAAAATAATGCAAAATGAAACAATTTTAAATCCCTCGGTGTTAACGCTCGGCTTTGGTGAAATGTCGGATATTAAATATTTGTACAGCCTCCTATCCTTTCTGTGTTTCGTTCTGATCGTCTTATGCAACGGCGCCGTCATCGCTATTGTAGCTCTACACCGAAGTTTTCACGAACCTATGTATATTTTCATCTCCGTGCTGTGTTTGAACGGGTTGTACGGAAGCAGCGCTTTCCTCCCCAGTCTTTTTGTAAACTTGCTTTACAGAACGCAAACCGTATCCTACGTCGGGTGTCTGACGCAGGTGTATTGTATTCATACTTATATGGGGTGTGAGTTGACGATCCTAACCGTGATGGCGTTTGATCGTTACGTATGCATCTGTAACCCCCTAAGGTATAATTGTATTATGTCCTTAAAAACGGTCTTTAGGCTTGTTGTCGCAGCCTGGTTGTACACACTCATTTTGTTTACTACCCATTTTATTTTGACTGTCAGACTTCCTTTGTGCGACTCGGCCATCCTGAAGATCTATTGTGATAACTGGTCTGTGGTGCGGCTCTCCTGTGTTGACACGACCGTCAACAACATTTTTGGACTGTTTATCACCGCGGCGTTGATCGGATTGATGCCGGTTCTTATCGTGGTCTCGTACATTGAGATTTTGAGGGCGTGCGTGAAGTCCTCGAGGGACTTCCGATCCAAAGCCTTGCAGACCTGCACCCCTCACCTGATCACCATGGTTAACTACGTGGCCGATGTTCTTTTCGAGATACTCCTCCACCGGTTTAAACCTACAAGCATCCCCTACGAGCTGAGGGTGGTAATGTCCCTGCAATTCCTCGTGGTGCCACCGCTTCTAAATCCTATCATTTACGGTCTAAAAATTAGAAAAATTAGGTTCAGGATCGTTCAGCTTATCCACCCGAAACGAATCACCGTACAGGCAGCAAGTATAGGGATAGCTTAATCTCTAAGTCTAAGTAGATGTGTAAAAGGTATCTCAACAGCATAATGAAATATATAATCATTTGCCATTTAAGAATCATTTGCCATTTATTGCTATGCCTATTTTCCTTCTTTCTTATAGCGAGCCTGTACATGTAAGAAGCTTTTTTTTTTTTTTTTTAGTAATATTTTTAATTTAAAAAATCCATGTATTAACATCTTTACATGTATGTCAATTTTGCACAGCTACTGGGGTAAAAAAAAAAATAGAAATATATATATATATAATCGTTAACTTGCCCTGATTTAAAATCCACCCTATATTCCTATATCATTTTAATTTAAGTTTTGATTTTCTTTCTTAAGGTTTTTAATTAATATTCTAAAATTATTTTAAACTCTCCCTAAACCTAGCAGTATCTAACTAATTCCCCACCATCCCTACCCAATTATTATAAGGCATATCAGGGAATGGCAAGCCTGGGGGCAGATGTGCATAAGTGGGGGGGGGGCAGGTTGTCAAAGAAAAGGAAATAAAATATTTTTCTCAATCATTGCTTTTCCCCCCCCCCTAAATTAATATTCATATTTTGGGGGTGTCATCTTATAATCGAGCAAATACTGTATATATATATAGATATTATTTTTTATTATTTTTTTATTTTTTATAAACCACAAATATTTCGCTCGGCTAATTGTTAGATGTATATTGGCAGGCAATTACCCCAAGATAATTTTATTTCAAAGAAGAGTGCTTTTTACCTTCTCTGCTTGTGGCCAACTCTTAAAAACAAGCCAAACCCGGACTCTGCTGTGTCCCGTAAACTCGTCAAACTCAACAGGAAAAGAAAATGGAATCTTAGGAAGTTTCAACAAAACCTTGCGTTAACGTTAACTTCAGCAACAAAAATATCCACCTGGGTCTCCAAAATGTTTCGCCTATTGTTTATTAATTATATTTTCTCCCCTTTCTCAAATCTCAAATTAGCACCTCCACAATTTTGAAAATGTCTATTGATTGACCCAATTCTTTAAGGACACTTATAATATTGCACATTAACACCCCCCATATTCCTTTAGCTCACCTCTCCTAGTCCCTCTAATGCAATACTTACACTAGCGTGGCTGGTCCATCCCTAACAACGGCACCTTTACCTTTTACCTATTGTGCAATACACCCTAAATCCCTCTAGATTGTAAGCTCTTTGAGCCGGGCCCTCCTCACCTGTTGTCTCTGCTAGTCATCTTGTTATGTTGCATACTACTTATGTCCTGTCTACCCATTGTACAGCGCTACGGAATTTAATGGCGCTATATATAAAAATAAATAATAATAATTGGAGATTTTTTTTTCATTATTTTCTATTTCCCCAACGCGTCCTTTCAATGATCTTTTGTCGTCCCCACTTATTGTATTAAACATGTTATGCAATAAAATTAACTACGAGCGCTGTTGCCATTTATAAGGGTGTTGGTTGAAAGTTCCTGCTGAGCAGATGTAGATTTTACTGTAGGCCCCTTTAGTATAAATTCCCAACACCAATGGGGGATTTATATGGACCCTTACAATGCAACCAAGTCTCACCGTGTTGATGTTTATTTTTGCAGGAAAGTGACTTGGAGAAAACAGATCTCCCTTTTCTCGCTACACACGATTATCAACGATTTCTTTATCTGTATCATTAAGCTTCAAAACTACCCAAAGGGGTATAAATGTATTATACTCTAAGAAAGTACTTTGTCAGGCCCCATCCGGGCTGCGGAGCTGCATGTCATTCGTTTCTCTGTCTTGCTACGGTTTCCCTAGTCCTTGATACAGTTCTCTCTTTGCAGTAATCCATTTCTGGATTTCTGTATGTTCTGTCCTGTACCTCTGATTCCTTGATTCCAGTCTTGCTTTTTGCGTTAGCTCTGTTTCCTTTATAAGTTGTGCCCCACATGTGTGTTCTGTTTGTCTCAGTCTGCAGTCTACAGGTATGTCTCTCTGATATGTGTTTGGGTTTCATGTTTAGTTTGTTTAGTACCTCTGTAGGCATGTTTTAGTGTTAGGACCCACCGTCACTGGAGTATTTTGGCGTAGTGGTGGGCTAAGCATACTATGGCCATATGATGTGACAGAATCTCCAATTTGTTATCACATAGTCCTAGGCTAGTTCCTGTATTCATGTTTGTCAGTCTCTTATGTACCTTTGACCTCCTTTGCCTGAAGCATCTGAGGATTTTGGTTCCTCTCCCCATGTTCCAGTTAAGATGTCCTATCCTTGCTTGTGTGCAAGGATTCTGGCTCTATCCCCTGTGTTCCTTGCCTTGTTCCCGGTCTTGTGTTGTGCCCTGTATCATGTATATCATGTCTGGTTATGTTTCTTGCTTGGTCTCCCTGCCCCTTGCTCGCTCTGTCCCCCTTGCTTGCTACGTTTCTGTTTCTCCTGTACTCAGCTTCCCTACTCCCAGCCTGCCGCATCCTGCCCATTTCTATGTTTTGTTATGTCTCATACCTGCTCCAGGGTGCCTGTAGGTTCTTACTTTGATTTGAACTAGACAACATCCACTGCTATGTCAGGGTGCTGGTATGTGGCTGCACAACCCTGGGTGCAGGCCCTGACCAACCTGCTACTGCGCAATAACCCCTGAACACCATCTTTGGGTGCTCTGGCTCATGGTAGCCTTCGGACCACGGACCCGGGTCCTTACATACTTATAACAATATTTGTATCCAGATATCCTTTCCTACAACACAAATTAACACAGAAACATGTTTACAAACACAATTCTGCAGAGTTCAATAGAGGATTTCGTATGATACCTATCTGTCCACTAGATGGGGCTCTCGAACCATCCATACGACTGGCCTTATAAATCACTTTTATATTTCATGCAATTCTTTTGTTAAAATGTTTTTTTTTTGTTTCTCACAGCAAAACTAATGGAAACAACATTGTATACATTCTAACAATATGATAGCGTGCTGTTATGCCACTGACTAGGTTTCATTATTGTAAACCTTCTATTTACCAATGTAAAGTGCCAAAAACTAGTTACTAAATACCAACTACACTTAGTACTTACTAGACTTGTGCAAATGGACCAAAAAAAATAGTTGGACAATTTTTGTTTTTCGTTATTGGTCCATTTGTTTTTGGACAATATATTAACTTTCCCGCGGCTTTGCTTCTTCTCCTGCCTCTTCTTGTTCTCTTGTCATCTTTCTTCACCTGCTTTTTCCACCGGATCGGCTTCAGGTCTCCCGGAACAATGTTGCAAAAGGCCAGAGCCTCTGGGCACACCATCTCCCCAAATTTGAGGAACAGGGAGAGGTTGGAATAATTCCTTAATGACTATATTCCTTGAAATAATAACCTGTGAAAGGTAAATCATAAGAAAAAGGAAAAAAACCCAAAATCTCACGTGTATAAAATAAGTAAAAATATAAATATAACCTCCCTCAAGACAGCAGCTTCCAAGAAGACACTCTTCCTTAAAGTGTATATGTAACCAAACAACGTGACATGGAGCGCATATACATGAGGGGAAAAAATAAAAACACAATAGAGCAGTTAAAACATATTACATAAAATACCGCAAAATAAAATACAAACGATAAACCTCAATTTTATTTTGCGGTATTTTATGTAATATGTTTTAACTGCTCCTGAAGAAGCCGACGTACGATCGGCGAAACGCGTCGAGGGATTGTATATGAATAAACTGGATTCCTTTTATCTACACTTCTGATTGAATTTTTTATCAATACTTCCGATTGAATCCTGCCTATACGCATATGCACTATACTCTCTTGAGTAGTGCCACTCCAATTGTAAGTGCAATTTCTTTATATCCACCTTTGATTTCTGAAGATACTGCACCATTTGGGCTTGTCTTTGTATTTGCAGCCATCAAGATCTACTTCATTTGGTTCTGTTGATGAGCTCTTTATTCCAGTCCACTTGTGAGTGGTTTATACACCTATATTTACCAGTTTGATTTGGACTTATTACACTATTGTGTTTTTATTTTTTCCCCTCATGTATATGCGCTCCATGTCACGTTGTTTGGTTACATAAAGGTAAATCATAGTCAGCCTGGCAGAGGACAGAGTAGGCTGACATGCAGGGTCGGCACCTTCTGGCCCGGTGGGCAGGTAAAGCCAAGTTGACCCTTTATCCCACTGCGTTCCTGCTTCCCCAGGCCAGTCCAAAATTGTTTGCAATGGACCACACAAACATGGAACATGCAATATCTGAGAAGAAAATACATATGTAAACATGGCTACCTAAAAAATGTTCTGGTAACAAACCTAAAGCTCCCTATGTCTGCAAACATACTTGTGAACTCTCTGGGTTTGACCTGGAGTCTCGGGGTAAAGTACGGCTTCCCTGGGTCTCCGGATCATTTTCTTCTTTGTGCAGGCAGTCAAATTGGAATGTGGCCACACCCACTTCATGCTTCTTCGTCGGTCCTAATAAAGGTTTTCTGGAGCTGGCCCTGCCCCTCCATGCTTGTCCTGCCCCTCCATGCTTGTCCTGCCCCTCCTATACACAAAGCCACTCCCAAGAAGAGGGGGGGCTGTGGCTAGCCCACCCTTAAAGGTTCCCAGGTATGAGTATAGTTATATATAATATAGGCAAATATATCTAGAATCCTGTAACCCCCTGGCTACTTTACTTGCCTATTCAAAACATTTACAAGGCCTTTGATTGTGAGCCTATTCTTTTGTGAAATGGTTTAGGAAAGTAGTGTATTCCTCATTCATTCATTATTTATGAAACTGGAGCTTCTACCCCACGCCATGGTTGGTGGTATAAGGGTTTAAAACGTAGTAAGCAGGGGATCCAGTATTCACTAATCCCCGGCATGTGAAAAGAAGGGAATATATTAAATATGTGGGGCAATTAAATAGACATAGGGCCAGGTATCTGAACACCCCCCCCCTGTATAATTATTTATTTTCTATTCAAATCGCAGGGTTCTCGAGCATCTGTTCCTCTACGAGTAAAGTCACCTTGAAGACCAGCTTCTCCACCACATACCAACTCAGGTCCCCGGACGCAAACCAAAAGAGTTCATTCCGGTCACTTCTGTTTACTGTAAATCAAATTAAACCAAATTTAGCTGGTTTTTTTGATTAGCCCCCAGAGAGACAAGTGTCGTGCTGTGTTATTTTAGTTACAAAAACATAGACCAACAATAGCGCCCTTAATTAAAGGCTCAGATGTCAACAAAGAACCAAAGTCCCATGTAATCATCCCCTTGGGATGTGAAGAAAACATATATTCCGAGAATAAAACCGGATTCTACTATTTGCTCCAAATTTCTGTGCATCATAAGCTACACAACTTGCAGACACTATATTGTGTACTTACACATTGTCATTAATACGGTCCAATTATGAGCTGTTAATATATCACATTTAATGAATTAAGGTATACGTTTAAAATTGTATCACCCCCAAGATATTCTATTCACAGCTGGAATGGGAGTCTATCTGCAAAAGGTAAGTCTAACCCGAGGATGAGGCCAAGACTCATATAGGCTGTTTTTGCTTTAGACATCATTAGTGAAATAATTGTCTTATACTGGAACTTAAGTCTTAAAAAATCAATTGCCCCCCCTCCCGGTGCTTAGTGAATGGAAATATAACCAGTGACCATATGGCTTAATACCTGTCTATCCATAAAATACGGAGGGATCTCAATATGTACGGCGTGGAGGATGCAAGAGAAATATTTAAATACTGAAGAGGAACTTTATTTCAGAGGAGAAATGTTAGAACAAACAGCCATTATCTTAAACTAGAGGGTCAGGGGCTTAGATGAAATGTAAGGGAGTTTTACTTTACTGATAGGGTAGAAGGTAGGTAAGTGGAAAAGTCTCCCTGCGGTGGTGGTGGAGGCTGATACAGTGAAGGAATTTAAACACGCATGGGATAAGCATAAAACTATACTGAAGCTAAGACAAGATTAAGGATTGATTAAGGTTTGAGTCTTTACAGCAGAAAAAAAAATTGGGGTCAAATGGGTCTGTTCTGCTGAAAAATTCCATGTTTTTATGTAAACTCTACTGTAAACAAAATGTAAAAGACATTGCACCCCCGTGTGTCAAAACCAGGATGTACTTTAAAAACAAAATATGAATTATTGGTCTAGAGGCCCTATTTGTGATTTCGATCTTCCAGGTTCTAAACAAAAACAAAAAAAATACAAATCTGTGCCAATTTTTAACCCCTTAATGACAAAGCCCGTGCATGTACGGGCTCAAAATGCATTGTTTTCAATGGGTTTAGGGACCGCTCATTGTCCTTAAGGGTTTAATGTGGCGAATTTCACAATATATCAATAAGTATTCTTATATGGTTATATAGTAAAAGTATACGATTGCTCCCTGTTAGCCATGGAAAAAGAGCGCATCTGGGGAAAAACATTTGATTACTTAAGTCCGATAGATTGCAAGCTTTTCCAGACTATCCAGGTCTCTTTTTCTGAAGATCAAAGTATTGTCTCCCATCTTCCAAACTTTCCTTTGTTATAACTATTATGTCCTCTTTGCCAAAGCTACACTTTGTATATTTTTCTACACAATGACCCCTAATTTATTCCCCATCTCATATATATTTAATTATATTTTTTTACATTTTACTATACTTTTTTAAAATGTATTTCACTTTATGCTGAAATGCACTGCTCACAAAATTATAAAAATCCAAGATTTAGGTTCATTTGCAGCTCGATTTTCGCTTTGCGCCACACTTTTCGCTTTGTGCTGAGTTTTCTGTTTGAATAGATTTTTTATATAGATTTTTTTATGAATATATTCACAAAAAGTATTAATTTCCAATTTAAAATGTGTCTACCGTATTTAGAACACTTTAAAGTAGTCGTGTGAAAAAATTACACCCTCTTTGAATACCAGGAGATAACACTCATCTGTTCCTTAGTAGGTCTACAAATTAGGTAAATACAACTTTAGATGAACAACACATGAAATATTACACTGTGTCATGATTTATCCAACAACTGTAGAATGATAGACTTCAAATTGTTTGGAAAAGGCTTATAACCAGAGCCGGCCTTAGGTGTTCTGGCGCCCTGTGCGAACTACTCCTCTGGCGCCCCCCTCACTAGTTTTTCAGACATGGCTTCTCCATTTTGGCTTTATTTTTGTTGAATAGATCGTGACAAGGTGTAATGTGTCATGTGTTGTTCATGTGAGGTTGTATTTACCTAGTTTTTAGATTTCATAAGGAACAGATTGTTATTTTTTCCCGAAATGTAAAACCATAGAATTCAAAGAGGGTTTACATTCTTTATCACACAATTATGTATGCAAACCATTTTTTTCCATTACATTATTGTTATGGTATGAATGTTTTATTTTTGTGGTAAAGAAATTAGTTATTTGCTACATTGCTGAATATATATCTTGACATTTATCATCTAAGGACTTTTGAGGCCTTAAAAGGTTATGTAACTATGTGTGCCTTTTACAGCAAAATGAGTCAAAAACACATTTTGACTACCTACTATCAACCCAAGATCCATTTTGTATATTAAAACAATCAATTTTATTTTGATGGTTCCACAAACCATATCATATTACATACTGTTATATCCTATTGTATATTTTATGTAACTCTATACACAGTGTTTCCAGTGGGTCGAAAGTGTTTTCCACCAGTTACCAAATTTAACATTTTTTTGTACTGAATCTATGATTAGGTCATACTGTTCAATGTTCAAATATTTCCTAGAAATTAGTTAATCATGACAAATTTTGCAATACTCATAAATTACCAAAAAAAAAAACCAGGCATGGATAGACTGTTGCCATAGAAAAATGAAAATATTATATTTTGCCAAGGCAGAGCAGCACATACTGTATAGACTACCAAAGTGTTTTTTTTTCTAAAATGTTTTAATAGAGATTTGTTTATATTTGAAAAGGATTATTAAAATTATTGAGTAATAATCACTGGACTTCTGTATGTTTCATTCAGGTGAACGGACAATACAGCGATTATGGGAACTCCTCCAGTCCTCCCCTAAGCCCTGTGACGGAGTTCATCATCTTTGGCTTCCCAAGCCTTCAGAGATACCCATTTTTCTCTTCTTCCTCTTTCTTCTGATATATCTTTTCTCAGTCACAGGAAATGGAATTATTTTCACTCTGGTCGTCCTGGATTCCCGGTTACAAACTCCAATGTATTTCTTCGTCAGCAACTTATCTTTTTTGGACTTGAGCTATACATCGGTTACTGTGCCTAAAATGTTGGCCAAGTTCTCGATGAACTTGGACACCATTTCTTACGCCGGGTGCTTCCTCCAAATGTATGTTTTTCTTTCTTTAGCCGCTACTGAATGTCTTCTCCTCTGCGTTATGGCTTACGATCGCTATTTAGCCATATGCTCCCCTCTTCATTATTCTACTGTCATGACCTACAGGTTGTGTCTACTCTTGTCTACTGCAGCATGGTTTGGTGGGTTCATGACCCCAGTGACATTGTTAATTTTAGCTTTGAGGCTGCCTTTTTGCGGGCCAAATATTATCCTCCATTATTACTGTGACCACCCTCCTTTGCTCCAGTTGGCCTGTACGGACACGTCCTTCAACGTAGCAGTCGGTTCATCTATTGGCGCTTTCATACTTTTGATAAGCTTTACTTTCATCGTGGTCTCCTACGTCAAAATTATATTGGCCATCCTCAAAATAGCTTCCCACGACGGGCGCAAGAAAACATTCTCCACGTGTGCCTCCCATTTTGCGGTAGTCAACTTGTTTTACCTGCCGCTGATCTTCATGTACGTCCGGCCAAAGGCCTCCTACGCTTCAGATGTGGACTCCCTGGTAGCCATGCTCTACACAGTATTAACACCCATGATGAATCCGATCATATACAGTCTGAGGAATAAAGATATTAAGCAGAGTTTTAGGAAGAAGCTTCAGTTTAAATAACGCCAACAGCTCAGCCTACTTCGGGTTGTGGAACGCTAAACCTCAAGTTCTTAAAAAAAAATGCTTTCCGGAATTCTACGATTTACAATGTGTTTTTTTTATTAGATAATGATTGAAGAAAACCTAGAATCATATATTATTGAAATACTTGAGGATTAACGAAACATAGATCTTTAATCACTATATATACAGATACTTACATACACACACATATACATACATACACACAGATACATACTTACACACATATATACATACACACGTGTGCAGCCAGGCCCGGCCATCTGACATCACCTCGTACATTCCGGATGTGCCGAAAATAGTAGCGTCCACTCGCTTAACGTGTGACCACCACCAACTATCTACTCTTTTTTCTCGATGCCATTTTTTTGAGATGTTTGGCTTTTTAACCCAGGGAAGCTAAAATTTGAAGCAAAATATGGCCCCAATGGTATGTCAATCAATACTTAATATTTAACAAGAGGCTGTCTGAACCAACCAACAACTATCAGAGAAGTATTGTTTATTTTTACCCACAACCCCAATTACATATGTTTATCTCGTGGACCAAACAAACCAAATTAAGAATTGGGTAAGAGCACACAGGGAATTGTGCTCTACATAGAAGTGATTATTTTTGTTATTTATTAATACATACATCCTCTTTACAGAATATTTACAATTTTAGAAAATGTGACGGACGTGATTTGATTAGCATTTAGTACAGTTTCAAAAATAAAAAAAAAAATGGATTCAAACTTTACACTGATGTTGTCATTTATTTAATCTCCATGATTTTAGCAAAACATTCTATTTAACAATTTTTGCTAACTGTTCCCCCATTATTTATTTTGTCTTTCCCTCCCGTATTTAATCTCAGCTTTCAATTTATGCCACCATTTTTTTTTAAACGTTCTCATTTCACAAGTCTCTCCCCTTACAACAACCTCAATGTCTTTACCCGGGAGCATCCAGGCTCCGCTGACATCAAAGGGTGGACCTGCTGCCACTGATGATGTGGACGGGGCTTGCATTAAAATTTTTAGATGAAGAAGGGGAAATAGGGGAGTGGGACTTATCCTAACACCCCTCCTGTGACCTGGACATTTTGTTATTATTATTATGATCTTTTATATAGTGCCAATAATTTACGCAGCGCTTAATACAATACATAAATTCAAGGGGTCTGACAAGACGAGAATTGACAGACTAAGACAAACCGATACATTAGGTGGAGAGAGCCCGGCTCACAAGCTTACAATCTTGAGGGAATGGGGTGACAAACATAAGGCACAGAGACAGGGTGAGAGGTAGTGCGGTGGTTGTATCAATGACAAGGAGGTTCTAGCAGCTAAGATGGTGGTGGCTTCTCTGAAGAAGTGGGCTTTGAGATGTTTCTTGAATGTCGGGAGGGAAGGCGAATACTGAAGGTTCCTTGGGAGCAGATTCCAGAGATATGGGGCAGCTCGAGTGAAATCTTGTAGATGGGAAAAGGAAGAGGTGATGTGTGAGGAGGAGAGCCTTAGCCCATGGCCATTTGCTTATGAGGGCAGAAATGTATGGAGGAGCAGCGTAATGGGGGGCCTTTTATGTTAGTACCAGGATTTGAAATTTAATTCTAAAGGTAATTGGTCGCAGTGATTCTGAGTCCTTCTGTGGCCTTTCTTACAGGGGGCATTACTTACATGGAGAAAACTGCAGTGGGATCATGGATCACGTCTTGCCTCTTCTTGCAGGTATGACTCTATCGTCCACACCATACATGGGGATTCTTAACTTTTGGCTAATTATCAGGCCTTGCTATGATGAGTTGTCTCTCCCTATTTCCAAGCCAGCCTTTGTCCACGCACCACCCATTTTTCTGTCTAATGGGAGCAGCTTTGCTACAGCTCAACTCAACTGTCTGTTACAAGGGGCAAAAAAAAGTGCCCTGAGGGACCAGCCCTATAAGGTTTCTAGTAGGTGCCATCTACATTCGGCTCTTCAGTGAGGATGATCTTCGCCAAGCAGAGGCGATGTGAAGAACTCAAAGTTAGCAAGAAGATGGCTTCTTCCAGAATGTTGAGTAGAATAAGAACCATTCCGTCCAACTAGTCTGCCCATTCTTAAGAGGATAGAATAGTTAGCGTCTCTGAAGAGGTGCAATTGAGTGTCTGAGGTTAGAATAAATAGGGAGAGTCTGATGGAATGAGGTGGTGGAATTCAAGTAGAGCGTAAAATCCTTAATACGCAAGACGGGAAGAAGTGATAATAGTTGTGGGCAGAGCAATGAGCAGTTTGGAGAGTACTTGGATAAAATGCATGCTTCATTAACTAAAGACTAGTCTATAGGTAAAGTATACCTTTAACTTTACATAGCCCCAAACGAGGAGATCCAAACTTTACGAGTTGGGTAAAAGGGAAAAGACTAATCTATCCGAGTACTTATTTTTAGTCCACATTCCATAAATCTAATATTTTTGCCTTCATAACATTCGGAATGAATGAATTTCTTAATGTTCATATAAACATTTCAAAAAACATTTGTTTATGACACTGAAAAGAATGTATGTTTATTTATGTTACTTTTTTTTTTCTAAAAAAACCTTCCTGAAATGTAATATTTGAGCTGTGGGGATTGAAACATGTCTGGATAATTTTCAGTTTTCTTCCTAGAAAGTGTTTTTGTTATTCTGTTTGTCCTATTATCATCTGGAACACAATTAAAAACAAGGCTCAGATGTCTAAATAAAAACCATCAACAATCTTTCTAATTAACATCTTGGGAATCAAGAAATGTATTAAATACCCTTCCGAGTTTAAAAATTAGTAGAGGACGTACACATTATAGACCACATGAAACTTAAAAACGTGTCTCTCTCTATCAGCTAAATACTTAAAGATTAAATACTTTAAATACTTTTACTCCAGAAAAAACAAAATTATATATTTTTTTTATTCGCTGACGAATTGTTCGAATATATTATTTAATTTCACATTTTCCTTTAATTAAATTGCACTGTCCTTGGCTATGGGAGTTTTTTTACATAAGGTAAGTCTCGTACACTATAGGAATTGTTTCACTGCAGTCATACTATTTGTCAGTTACACCACGAAAAAAGGTGGAGAAGGGTGAAAAGGGAAAAAAAAGAAAAGGGTGAAAAGGGAAAAAGAGAGAAAAGGGTGAAAAGGGAGAAAAGAGAGAAAAAGGTTTGATTTTCAGATTTTTTTTTCTACATAGACAACATGAAAACTGATTCAAGTTTTCAGAAACATAGAATTTGCTGGCAGATCAGATCCATTCAGCCCGTCTTGTCTGCCCGTCCTTCCCCCTGTAAAGTCTGTAACATTAATCACTCCCCGGTCTCATCTTTCCAGAGCAATATTTTATAAGACATTGTACTTTGAAACCAGCTAAATTACAGGGTGTACTACAATTAAGCTGTTTAGCAGTTTTGATACATAGTTTATTTTAAAACAAAAATAAAATATAAAAAAAATATATATATAACATGACATTTAAATATCTAATCCCTTTAAAAAAATGTTGTGTACCTATTTAATGTTAAACCGTTTATACTCGACATAACAAGTGTGAAAAACATTGAAGGAAAAGGAATTCTTCTAGTTGTAAACAATTTATAGTCAAGGTAAATAGGAAAAGATGAAATGTTGACAAAGTAAACATTTACTATTAATTTCCGCAAATTTGTTAACAAATTATCAAAATGATGAACTGTTAATGATTCCTCGCTAAAGCGGGCGACGGAAGGGAATTTGCAGTTTTAATTCGTTGATTTTATTGTGCATTGTGAAGGGTAAGCCCCGGAGAGCTTGTGCTGCAGAAGAGTTTATCTAAACCCGAGTGATGTATAGTTTACCCCAGTTTAGCGAATTAAACCCATTAGTGGAGTGTTAAGAAAAAGTTATAAAGAAAAGTTATAAGAAAAAGTTAGGAAACCAACAAAATTGGTTTCTAATCCTTCTCTTTGGAAGCCCAAACCCGACAAGTTTCCTGAACGACACATTTGCCGCTGAGTTAATTGGTCACATTTAAATTAGAGAAATTTAAAAAAATAATGGGTTTTTTTTCCCATCGAGAATGTGGTTGGACACTGTTGGACTTGCTAAAATATTTAGTGCATGGTAACACTTTGAAAACTAAAATCAGCTACACAGTAAATTATATATATATATAAATATATACATATATATACATATACACAATACACAAATTAAGCATTTGGGGGCTTGCTTGATAGTATATCCCAAAAATAACACTAATTTCTAAATGTTTATAGCTACTATATATTGAAAACATTTTTCTAGCACAATTTCTATAACCTTTTAAAAGGAAAATAAGAAAATATAATCCGATAATATTAAACAAGCCCAATGATTTTTTAGAAATTCAGATAATTTATATATTTTATATATTAAAAGATCAATTTAATATGTAATGTATATATTATATATATATATATATATATATATATATATATATAAAAGTGAAGTTTGTGATCAATAAAACACTGAAATTCCACACCAAGAGACATGAAAAATCTGGATACCCAGGGAGATCAAGGTTTCCTTACGGAGAATTCAAGCCTGAATTTAAAGTTAAACGTAGCGTGACGTATAGATGAGCGACACAATGCGAGTCATGTCCAGTGCTGTTCCAGCTGCACTCCTTCTCTCGTTACATTTTGGACACATTGCACACAGGATAGTAACTTTGTGCCCCAGCCATTACCAATCACATACACTGCGTGGACAAAAGTATTGGGACACCTGACCATTATACCAACAGGGACTTTGATGACATCACATTCTAAATACAGACATTAATATGAAGTTGGTCCCCCCTTTGCAGCTATAACGACTTCCGCTCTTCTGGGAGGGCTTTCCACAAGATTTTGCGGAGTCTCTGTGGAGAATTTTTGCCCATTCATCCAGTAGAGCATTTGAGGTCAGACGCTGATGTTGGAAGAAACACCCGGCTTGCAACCTCTGTTCCAGTTCATCCCAAAGGTGTTCGATGGGGTTGAGGTCAGGGCTCTGTGCGGCCGGTCAAGTTCTCCGTGTTCCTGTTGGTGTGATGGCCAGGTGTCCCATTACAGGTGTCCATATAGTCTATTTCCTTAGCCGCCATTCTCTATTCTGAGCGCCAGGATATGATGTCACTGCAGTTTAAAGATGCACAGTACTAAGTAACTTTGCTATGGAGGCCGTACCATCTCAGCACTGTGCTCCTAGTGTAAATGGGATGGTAACGAGGGATATTTGGCTTGTGCTTTGCTCGTCTAATTCAACCTTCTCATTCTCTAGTCGTAAACGAATCCTGTTTCATAGTCATATTGGTAAAGTATATTTTTATGATGTAATATATCTACGTACTCTTCTGTATTCATGTACAGGTAAATCAAGAGAATGTTGGCGATGTCAACGTGACAAGACTTCCTGATAACGTTGTAAGAGAGTTCATTATATTCGGATTTCCCAGTCTTCAAAGATTTCCCCTTCTGCTCTTCTGCCTGTTTCTAACTATTTACCTTTTCACGTTAACCGGCAATGGAATCATATTCATCCTCATTATCATGGACCGAGGATTACACACCCCCATGTACTTCTTTGTCAGCAACCTATCCGTCTTAGACATGAGTTATACCTCGGTTACCATACCCAAGATGTTGGCCAAATTCTCCATGGGCCTTGATGTCATATCCTTTAATGAATGTTTCTTACAGATGTATTTCTTTATCTCTTTTGCCGCGGTAGAATGCCTTCTTCTCTCTGTGATGGCCTACGATAGGTATTTAGCTATCTGCTCCCCACTTCATTATCCCATTATAATGACCCAGCAGCTATACGTCTCTCTGTCGGCTGTGGCGTGGGTCGGGGGATTTTCGTGTCCAATAACAGTGTTAATTTTAGCCTTGAGACTGCCATTTTGTGGACCAAACGTGATCCACCACTACTACTGCGATCATCCACCATTGCTCCAGTTGGCTTGTACGGACACCTCATTCAACGTCATTGTAGGTTCCTCATTCAGTGCCATCGTACTCTCAATATGCTTCACTATGGTTGTCGTATCGTACATTAAGATCATTAGGGCAGTTCTCAGAATAGCTTCCACTAACGGGCGCAAGAAAACATTTTCGACCTGTGCTTCTCACTTTGCTGTGGTGAACATATTTTTCCTACCTCTGATCTTCATGTACATTCGACCGACCCCATCGTACTCTTCAGATGTGGACTCCCTGGTAGCCATGCTGTACACGGTATTAACACCTATGATGAACCCTATCATATACAGCCTGAGAAACAAAGATATCAAAGATGCACTTACCAAGAAAATAAAACATTAAATAAAACTCCACCTATGAATTATATATTAATTTAAATTGCCGGAATTTACATTTAATTACTGATTTTAATGATATTCTCTAAATACAGGATTTTTTATTATTATTTAAAAAAAAGGCTATAGTCAAGCTTCCAGTTTATGGATTTTGGATGTTTTGTTATTGTCTTTTTAAACAAATGTAGAAATAGATTTGCAAAATTTTTTATGTTTCTAAACTAAAAAAGGTAAATAGAATTTTTGCAAAAGATGTCTATTTAATAAAAAAACAAACCCATGTGATCTTTTATAATAATATTGTAATATAACTAGGAGAATAGTATAAGATGTTTTGTAATGTTATTTATTATTGCTAGGTTCCCATTATCTA
The DNA here is from genome assembly GCA_009364415.1 of Spea multiplicata. Taxonomy (NCBI): domain Eukaryota; kingdom Metazoa; phylum Chordata; class Amphibia; order Anura; family Pelobatidae; genus Spea; species Spea multiplicata. The sequence goes on along the minus strand of VKOC01005480.1, from coordinate 11,191 downwards.
CTTCTGGATTATTATTATTTTTTGTTTTTCTAAAAGTTTTCACCTTGGTATTGTAAATTCAACTTTTAGTTAAACCTTACACTAAACATTTTATATATATAATATTAAAAATATATTTATTTTTAACACATGCTGGAGTCCATTCTACATTTTACTGCATGTCAACTGGAGCATTAATTCCTAGGTACTTTACTTAGAAAATGAGACTTCTGTGTCATTTACTTCCTCTCTTGGCTGCCTGTACTAAAGGCGATTAGAATGTAAACTTTACCTAAGTAAACTTAACTAAGTAAACTTCTCGCACATGCTCAGTGGCACTCCCACTCTGTGGCTGGGTTACCGCAGTTAAATGGAACTCCAACATCTAAATATATATTTTCGTTGAGCGACCCTGCTTGTAAAGCAAAAAACCTCAGCAGATTCTGCCATCTATATTATTTCATTTGAAGTTTCACATTTATTTTTCCGCATGGATAATAAATCTCAATGGCAACATTCCATGGTATATAATTTACTGAGGTGAAGGTTATTCTTCTAATGCCAGAATAAGATTATTATATTGCTGTTTGCATTCAAAATATCGTTAGGAAAGCACCTACTCTTCCTTCTCGTATTCATATTGCCACCTGCAACCCAATGTTCAATTCTGTAGCTGCCAACAGTCACAAATTTTCCCGGACAGTTCTATAGATCCCAACAGGGTGGAGGAAGGGACGCCCAGTGTCATCATGCCTATATAAACATACTTACAGCTTTTTTTGCTACTATGGAAAGGACTATTTTTTTTTTATTAAATATATATTGTTATGAAATACCACGCCAAAAGAAATATGTATACAACATAAAATCGAAGTTCTGAATTAAATTAAATGTTTAAAAGGCGACAGTTGTGTGTTATTATTTTTCATATACTACCCCAAGAACGAATGATGCGAGATTGATTGACACATCTGTAGTTATAAGCTTAAAACATTTCATAGCCATCAGCGTGACAGGCCCGTGTGGGGAACAGAAAACAATATTTACTATTGTTAAGTTAAAGCGCCATTACTTAATTTACGTGTGTATGGAAGTAGACTTCAGATATCATATTTGACAGCATCTAAAGGTTGTGACGTTTTTACGTCTTAAATCAATTTAGGTGCATCAATTTTCCAATCAATTTCCATCAATATAAAGTAACTGATTTCTAAGATTTTATTTGTTCATTTTGAAAATGGACCAACTCACTTATTTAAGTAAACTGGACAGGTGTCATTGCAGTGAGTAAATGAGTCAAGCAGACGAGGTCTCTCTTGTTACCGGCCCATTCACCGGTGGAACGGCAGGAGGGTAGATCGCCCAAGAGAAAACAAAACTTTGCCATAATGCAGCTCCAACACCTGAACATCCTCAATCATTATCATATTACTTAAATAATAACTTGAACAAATTGCATATTTATTGTTTTAAAAGACTTTGAGCAGTTAGTAATTATTATATGGATTAGTATATTGGGAGATGAATATCTTAGGGAGTATGTTTTTATTGCAATCTGCATTTTGTTGAAAAGCAGATTGATAAAAGAGATCAAACACAAGCCAAAGGTCAGGGCAGGCAGAAGATAATAAAGGTCAAACACAAGCCAAAGGCCAGGGCAGGCAGAGATAATAAAGGTCAACACAAGCCAAAGGCCAGGGCAGGCAGAGCATAATAGAAGTGAAACACAAGCCAAAGGTCAGGGCAGGCCAAAGATAATAAAGGTCAAACACAAGCCAAAGGCCAGGGCAGGCAGAGCATAATAGAAGTGAAACAAAGCAAATCATCAGGGCAGGCAGAATATAATATTAATGAAACACGGGGCAAAGTAGGGCAGGCAGAAGATAATAGAAGTCAAAAACAAGGCAAATGATCAGGGCAGGCAGAAGATAATAGCGTTCAAACACAAGGCAAAGGTCATGGGAGGTCAACAATAAGCTGAAGACAGCTACAGGCAAATTCAAAGATTCACAGACAAAGAAGAAAAAGGTTACACTGGCAAAGAAGGTAATTGGCATCTGGCCAAAATAGTCTAAAAGTACCAAAATTCTAGGGGTGCGAGTAACGTTATGACGATATGCAAATATTACTAACTTTGCTCACATCCGCTGAACGGAAAGTGCAGCGCCAAGACATTACCCAAGGACGACGGCGGCTGGAAAGTATCTCCCCGGCCATTAACGTGTATAACAGGCTACCTGTCTGAGTAATACCCTATAATATAATAGAACAGACTCTTTCTGTACTGCCGTGAGATTATTAACGAGTGGTGAGAGAGCTCATTATGTTTGTTAGATCATATTTCCTGCATGGTATGCAAATGACCTTGTTATATTTATTATGCTTTCATACGTTACTATATCTTTTTTATGCACAGGATAAGGGAGATCGAGGAGATGAGTTATACCTCGGTCAATATCGCTAAGATGCGAGCCAAGGGCATTATTTCCTAAGCTGCTGGCACAGGAGCAGGAATATTTATGCGGGTCGTGTGAAGAGGCGGCTTCCTACGATACAACAGATGGATTTTCTAATATTATTGATTATTTTAACCATTTTATCAGTTCATTTAAGTGACCAGAACCGTATAAGATTAAGAAAAGTAAACAATAAATATTCCGAGCGCATGGATCTAGTTTTCAAAATATATCATTTTTATTTTCTCTTTAATTTTGCGTTTTTAAACGATTCTATATAATTTCTACATGATTTCTTACAATAAAAAATTAATCAAAACTGTTTCTTTTTTTTTTTTACTACGAAATTTATCTAGTTTTTATTTTATCGATAAAATATAAATATAAATGTACGATAATAAAAAAAACAACAACTTTTAATTGGAAATGAGCAGAAATCAGGTTTCTATCGGATTGTTCCTCCGTGTTCTAGACGTGATTATCAGCCTCGCTTCGTTCATTTCAGATCAGATGCTGCGATATATCGTTCCATCGAGCGGCCGTCATTCCGCTGATTGAATAACAACAGAGCAACAAGACGCGGCTGAGTGACTTTCTAATAACGTTTGAACGCTGATTAATATGAATTTCAAGCAGCTCGTTACAATCGTTCCATTCATTAACCCCTTAATGACAAAGCCCGTACATGTATGTATGTATGTATGTAAGGGGTTAAAGAAAAACGACCCCTCGAGGTTACGAAAAACAGACGAATCAACCTCCGAGTATGATTATTATTAAGTGTTAGAAGGGTTAATAGTCTTCACAAGCACGGCCCAATTAGTTTATTACGGACTGATGAATTAAAGAGACAGGGGCCATTAACCCCTTCACTACCGAGGGCTTTTTCATGCCCGAAAACCCTTTCTTGTCATTATTTTTTTTTTTTTTGCCATTTTTTTACTTTGCGTCGGTTTTACTCAAGATTCCTCTTTTCCAAGTTTCATTGAAACGCAAATCATATTTTTTTTTTTAAGGAGATGCAGATCTTTGGAAACCATAGCAACCGATACAATGTAATAATTGTGTTATTATGTAAAAACACTCTGTACTAAAATACAAAAACTTATTTTTTTTTTTTGCAATTTTGCTTAGGATTTCTTCTACACAGTAGGTGCCGCTGCTGAATTTATGTTTGGTGACATCACCTGATGACAGTAAAATCTAAATATAAGAGTTTTTATGTTCTAGAGACATCACTTATATACTACCTTCCATTTTTTAATGCCTCTGGTTTAAAGGGTGGTAGAGAAAGTTTTTTTGTTTTGTTATGTTTTTCGCTTCTAGTGGTAGAGGTAAAGGGTATCGGAGCATGTTTTATAGTTTTTATTATTTTAGTTTTTTCCCTTGTATTTTTTTGTCTTTTTGCACTGTTCCTTCTCTCAAATCTCGACGCCAGTGATGTCATAGCGACTATGTTATTTGAAAAAAATATTTTTTTTCTTTCTTTTTATGGAAGGAGGAACATAGCTATCTAAAGAGAATAAAACGCTGAATAAAAAGGAAAAGGAAAAAAATAACTACGTTGTCGGCAGGTGTTGCTGATTTATCTTCAAGGAAGCAAACCGTAAACTGATAATTTATGTTTGTTCATTCATAGCTTGACAACAGCGATCGGTAAAGCCTGATCGTTATTATTATTAATGCCTCCCATTCCATTCCAGCATTTAATCAAGCGATCCGTAAATTTTGGTTTATTCCCTAAAGGCAGAATTTACAGGAGCGCTGCGGTGGATAAGAGACATTTGGCCCATTTGGGTAGCCGTAAGACCCCTCCTTTGGCGGGACTCCCATTCTTTGGACAGGCTGAGCTCTACCTTGGCCCGGCTTTTCGGTAAAGCTTGGCAGGACAGCAGTATTTGGAATCACAATCCCACGGTCCAGATTTCATTCTTATAGCCATATACCTAACCCACAGGGATTTTTTTTTGTTAGCCTTGACCGCTTCCGGTGTCGCGCTATTACACATACTCGCCATCCTCTGTTACGGCAGCAGGCTTGCGTAAGGGCACTTGTACCATAGAAACCTTAAATTTCATGGCAGATAAGACGTATTCGGCCCATCTAGTCTGCCCATTGCAGAGCTACTCGTCAGGGATTACCCTTTGACGACAGATCAGGCCCATTCGGCCCCCGTCTAGTCGTTGGTCTCGTCTTAGATTTAGGAGCCATATGTCTATCCTATGCTTGCTTAAGTTCTAAACTTACAAGACTTACCTGTTTAGTGAACCACATCCTATGATTGATGTGGGGGGGGGGTTGTACCTCGCTATGCAATAAATTGATTATGAATTAAATCTATTTTGTAACACTTGATAAATTGAGGTCAGAAGCAGTTTCTATGCAGTCACTTTTCTTTTTTTGTTCTCAAAGGAACAAAAGATTTTAGCATTGACTAGTGATCCCCTGTTGTGAGGTCATTTAAACCTAGACTGAAGGATTAGTCCAGCAGGGCTGTCCATTGGGGCCTGATGGCACCTCCCATGTATGCTATAGTGCCCATCATCCAATTAAGGGCAAGGGACAATTTTATTCCACAGTTATGAATTACTACAGTAAATTAATTATGCAAGATTTTTTAAAAAATTTTTTATTATTATTTTTTTTTTAACAAAAATGGGCAAAAAAACCCAGGCCTTTTGCTTATCGCAAAGGTAGGAGTTTTGAGATCAGCAAATTCAACGTGTCTAATAGTACACAAATAAATCTAATTATTCTCTAATTAAAACACTTATTTTAACAAAATGACACCATAATTTGCATGTAATCCAGACCTTTTAGCATCCGCTTGTGACGCGCGTGTAACATGTCCTCGCACGAAACGCGTTCTGCAAGGAGAATAAAGCTTGCCAGAATAACGAGCGTTTCTGGGGTAATGTGAATCTAATTATCTTTGTTTGCACAAACCGGATTTAACTAAAACAGTAAATATTTTCTCTCTCTTGATGCTAATTATTAATAGAGGGACAGACGTAGCACGGGGATTAGAACGTCCCGTTGGGATTAATTATGAACTGTTTGCTGGTAAACAAAAAGAATTACCATTAAAGCTACTTATTGAAACCTTGCATGCCACAGATGAGATTTTGCAACCAATTATATAAGATTAAGTCACAAATTGGCCATTTAAGCCACCTGTATATCAGAGGCGTACTTACCCTGGGAGTTGTCCTTGTTCTAGGTCCGACTACTCAATGTGGAGCGCCGAGGTATGATGTCATCTCCTGTACTGTATGGCATGTTCTAGAGCAGAGTAAAATGTATTGTCCATGGAATAACGTGTTAGAAATGGGATGATGAGAGGGGTGACATCCCACTGGGTTTTTGGACATGCCCAAGTAGCAAATCACGTGTTTTTTTTTATATATAAATTTTAATTTAAAGATACGGGGAAAAGAGCGAGAAATCCATCTAGGGGGAGAGGGAGAGAAGCGCAGAAGATAGTGGGTCGCTGGTTAAAAGTGCTCTCTCATTTTGGGGTTCCCTCTATCAACATTGCTAAAACTTTAACGGCACAACATCCCATGAATGCTCACCCTTGAGAACGACCTTGAGCCGAAACGTGGATATCCATACACCAGCTCTCCGGTCACTTGCCTTTCTTTATTGAAATATTTTAGCAATTTTTTTTTAGCTTTGTTTACTTTATTTGGACATTTGTGAGTATTTTTTCGGCATATTCTTTTGCGGGTAGATTAAATGAGTATGTGAAGATTGCAAGGACAAAAAATGGGGATGGGAATTACAAGATATCATTGAGATGGAAAAAGGGTGGGTCAAGGTTGTAGAGATGATGGATGAGTTTGTCTTGACGGGAATCCCCAACGGGGACTCGTGTAATGGGAATTTATGCTGTTTTGTCAAAATACTGTTGCGATCTCCAGTTCATATTCAAAATAATGTCACGAGAGACCATAGGGCAAGGTATTTGGCATTGTCCATCTCATCGAAACTAGTGTTTTGCTGTTAGAGAAGACTCTAGGGGCCTTTTTTTTTAAGAGTTAGAGAAAAGCGATTAATCACGATGTGGACCTCCTTACTAATAGTATAGAAAGATCCCAAAAGCACATCACTGAAGAAGCTCACAAAGGTCAAAACATGCTTTGGGGGGGGGCTGTTAACTGCTTGTGCAGGGAACAATCGCTGTCTTTAGTTCTAGCCTGCCATGGCCGGCAAGATCAGTCTACAATCCGGATGGAGACTTTTCCCCTTCGACAGCAAACGTAAGGTTTGAGACTCTTCTAAACGGGACTCATCGTAGGGCAAGCTATTTAGCTATGTCCATTCTTAATTGAGATACTTTTGCCATTTTAAAGCACTTCTCTTTATCACTAAAAAGGGGATATGGGGGATAAGGTTTAACCTCTTAAGTACCAGGGTTATTTTATGCTACAGGAACAGAGCCATTTTTATACTTTTTTTTTGCTTTGTGTTTCTTCAACCTTTATTTCCTTCTTTCTCATTTGGTCTAACCACGCAAATCATATATATTTTAAAAAAAGACAACAAAAAAGGGTTGTTTTTTTATGCCTGTGGATCCAGACCCACTATTTCTTACTGTTCTGTCTCTCCAGCTCATGATCGCAGTCAGTAGAAAAGAGAGGCAGAGAAGAGAGACAAAGAAAGTGCTTATAAGCACTGCCTTTGTCATCTGATGGTACAAGTGATTGTCAACTGATGGTATCCGTGCTTGTGATTGACTATAGAAGTAGGGGATCTGTTGTAGACCAACTGCTCTGGTCATGGAGCAGTCAGCAACACCGCGGCCCCTGCGATCCCAGTGACGTGAGATCAATTTTAGCCAATGACATACCAGGTACGTCATGGGTCCTGTAGGACCATCTTTGCAGTCAGAAAGGGGTTAAAGTAAATCTGAAGGCAATTAAAGTCAAGTTTATGAGAAGACATGTGAAATCGAATGGCAATTGGCATGTGACCATACCTGGGAACTCTCAGGGCGACACAGTCTGGCGTTGACTCCTTCCTATTCTCCCCTGCTGTGATCATTTATAAGACTCCCAATTGGTGCTTTGCTACCAGTATGTTATGGTTAACGCCCCTGCTTGAAAACAGGTGACTAAATTACGTGTATCTTTAAATAATGACAAATCAAGATTTCCACAGAGGGCTGGTATTAGAGCCATTAGGTTAACACATTTGGTGAGATCCTACATAGAATCTTTACAATGGGCTATTAAAGGGTTAATATTTTTAGAGTCTCGGTCATCTGATTTAAAAAAAAGTTTTCAGGTATGTATGAAACTGTAAATGTATTCTTTTTGTTTTATGAGTGCCTGCTATGCATTGTTTTGTGTATACATGTAATATATCAAAATAGACATTTTTTATTTGGGGAAAAAAGATATGCGTAAAAGTGCCGCTGAACTGTTTTGTAAGCGAGCGAATTGCACCCACCTCTCCTCTCTTACAACTTACTGCACCGGTAAAAAAAAAGAGAAAAATAATGTCTGAGCTCGCCAATAACTACTACTTTTCTGCCACAAATCAGCGGCAGAGTATAAAATCCAAGGATAACGGCCTGCAAGTGGATAAAAATTAGTATAAGTGTTATCGCTATCCCGTATTGTTTTTATTGAGCCGCGCACTTAAATACAAAAATAAAAAGTTTTCCGCAAAAAGTAATAATTGCGTATTATTAGAATTTAAATACTATACGGGAGGGGTTGGAATTTTAATAACTATATGGGGGTTAATTTATTCCTAACTCAACTACTTCCTTTCTTTACCATATAAACGGGGTCCAGGTCTTATTAAAGAATTTTTTTTTCAAATTTCAAAATGGGTTATAACCATTTATAAATTCTTCATGAAATCGTTAATTTATTTCGCAGAGCATAGAACTGTAATTGCCCCAAGATAAGAAAGAAGAAGGAAAGGTAAAGGAAACCACTGGTATGGAGTAAATGAGTCGTCCCCTTACAGCACCCACACATAGAGCGATCAGGAAAAACTAAAATCAGACCACCAAGCATGGTTAAGTGAACCAGAGCCATGCCCCCAGTGACAAATATCCCGTGCCATCTGGAAAGGCGGACGTTTAAAACTGCCGCCCAACCGCCCCCCTGATCCCTATATCTACCCTTCCCTCTCCCCCTGCCACCCCCACCCTCCACCATCCTAATCTAACCTTTCCCTCTCCCTGCTCAAACCCCCTCAACCAATATAATACTAACCTTCAATACTCTCCCTTCGCCCGCCCCAACACTTCTAATTATCTAACCCCTTCCTCTCCTCCCCCCCACTAGTACTTACCTTTCAGACCAGTCTCTGCGGCTGAGGTCTCCCTGCCCTGCGTCTTCGGTCGCCGGCTTGTAATGCTGAAACTAGCGCCGGACTAAATGACGTCATCTTCCGGCGGTCAGACGATTACAAGCCGGGCACTGAAGGACCGAGCCAGTTAGACTCACCGGCTCGCAGCAGGAGAGAGAGAGGGCGCGCCGAGCGCAGCTTACTGATAACTTGGTAAGATAAAACCACTCAGCGCCCTCTCTCTCTCCTCTGCGAGGGCAGCAACTCGGCTTCATTGTCGGGCCGGCCCTGGTGTGAACAGAGGCCTGGAAACCAAAACCTCTGGTCTACAGTCAACATGAAGGGTCCTAAAAAGCTTGGTAATAGCCCAGTTTCCATTGTGGAAAACATTACTTTTCGAGAGTTACGAGATGCAACACATGGATGGACGGACCTCCATAAAACATGGAGGTCTCATGTGGGCTCCATCGAGGCTCAAGGCCAACTCCATGCTTGGCCCAAAAACGAAGAACATGAATACAGAGCGCTTTCTTGTACTTCAGGTTTGTGATAGACACTGTAAACAGACGACTCTCTGTAAAGCTATTTTTACAAAAACGTTATGGAAAGGCAGCAATTTAATACGAGACGTGGCAGCAAAAAATAAAATAGGGGAATTATATGTATGTAAAAGGGAAAAAACCTGGTCATTATGTGGGTAAAGTAATTAGAATGCTTATTTAGAACAGCTTATTTAAAAGAAAAAGAAACACGTTTTAACCATCTGATTCTACACGTGCTTAGTAGGTTAAGCATTACTGCTTCAACGCCCAATGAAATATTACGTTTCCTAAATAAATGAGATGGAAATATGGTTTATGGTTTAAAATCACAGTTTTTTAAATTGCAGTTGTCAGATTTGGCCCAGAGCTTCAGGGTTTTTACCCCAATCTCAGGATCTCTCTGTGAACGGGGGCTTCTCACACAAACTGGGGGAATTGTGTATATGTATGTGCGCTTGTATGTGTGTGTGTATATGTACGTGCGCTTGTATATGTGTGTAAATATTGTTACGTGCCTTGTATACTCGTGTCGTGTAATTGTACGTGCGCTTGTATAGCGTGTGTGATATATGTACGTGCGCTTGTATATGTGCGTATATGTACGTGCGCTTGTCATATTGTGTTGTATATGTACGTGCGCGTTGTATAACTGTGTGTAATATGTACGTGCGCTTGTTGTGTGTGGTATATTACGTCGCTTGTATACTGTGTGAATATGTTACGTGCGCTTGTATATGTGTGTATCTATGTGCACTTGTAATATGTGTGTGTATATGTAAGTATGCGCTTGTAATATGGGGTGGTGTATATGTTAACGTGCGCCTTGTACTATAGTTGTATATGTACGTGCGCTTGTATGTGTTGTATATGTAACGTGCACTTGTAATGTGTGTGTATTTAACGTGCCTTGTATACTGTGTGTATACTGTACGTGCGCTTGGATACTGTGTGTATCCATGTGCACTTGTATATGTTGGTATCATGTACGTGCACTTGTATATGATTCGTGTATCTATGTGCATCTCATACGTGTGTATATGTACGTGCGCTTGTATACGTGTGTATATGTACGTGTGCTTGTATACGTGTGTATATGTACGTGCGCTTGTATACGTGTGTATATGTACGTGCGCTTGTATACGTGTGTATATTTATGTGCGCTTGTATATGTGTGTCAAAGAAGGAGAAGAGAATAGTACAGAAGGAAAAAAGACTGTACTAGGCTAAAACAGAGATAAAGGGGAAAAACAGGTAGTTTTTCTCATACAAATGACTGATATGAAGCTGCATGAAAATATTTTATTTTGGGGCAAAAACTAGCGTTATTTTAAAAAAAAAAGAAAAGAAACATGCGCAATAATTTGCAAAAATTTATTTTAATCCGATACTAGTGATAAAACAACTGGTGGGAGATCCCTTTTATTATTTGTGTCTTCGCTCAAACATGTTTTTAGTTACTTTTAATGGAAACATGAATCACGCGCAGTGCGCGCTGTCGACTTTTTCCTGGCAGCGGCGAAACACACAACATGTCTTTAAAAATCACAGCCCAGCCTTCATCCCCCTGGCCTTTAATCTGCGAGTCGGTCTGAAAGCAGAACCGCGCACGCTAAAAAAATAAACTCAATGAAAGGGGGGCGAGCTTATAACATTCTGGCGCTAACACCCAGACCTGACCATGCCTCGTAATTATATGATTTCGGCAAACTTTGAGAACCCCTCCCAAAGAGAAAGGGAAAGTTTACTTTCACTTCCGTTTAGATGGAATGAAGTTAAAAAATCACGACTCGGGCTCCGTGAGGCTGTGAGGAGATCAGATAACCGTGAGTAGCTCTCCGCGTTTAACGATTTAACGAAAAAGTCCTGAGGTGTCCTGGATCCAAGCTTCCGCTCTGGATTCAATTT